>OX442424.1:7842459-7844996 GCA_949361645.1 Spongilla lacustris
AGGTGTGGGGGGTAGAGTGATTAGAGGTGTGAGGGGTAGAGTGATTAGTGGTGTGAGGGGTAGAGTGATTAGAGGTGTGAGGGGTAGAGTGATTAGAGGTGTGAGGGGTAGAGTGATTAGTGGTGTGAGGGGTAGAGTGATTAGAGGTGTGAGGGTAGAGTGATTAGAGGTGTGGGGGGTAGAGTGATTAGAGGTGTGAGGGGTAGAGTGATTAGTGGTGTGAGGGGTAGAGTGATTAGTGGTGTGAGGGGTAGAGTGATTAGTGGTGTGAGGGGTAGAGTGATTAGAGGTGTGAGGGGTAGAGTGATTAGAGGTGTGAGGGGTAGAGTGATTAGAGGTGTGGGGGGTAGAGTGATTAGAGGTGTGAGGGGTAGAGTGATTAGTGGTGTGAGGGGTAGAGTGATTAGTGGTGTGAGGGGTAGAGTGATTAGAGGTGTGAGGGGTAGAGTGATTAGAGGTGTGAGGGGTAGAGTGATTAGAGGTGTGGGGGGTAGAGTGATTAGTGGTGTGAGGGGTAGAGTGATTAGTGGTGTGAGGGGTAGAGTGATTAGTGGTGTGAGGGGTAGAGTGATTAGAGGTGTGAGGGGTAGAGTGATTAGTGGTGTGAGGGGTAGAGTGATTAGTGGTGTGAGGGGTAGAGTGATTAGTGGTGTGAGGGTAGAGTGATTAGAGGTGTGAGGGGTAGAGTGGTTAGTGGTGTGAGGGTAGAGTGATTAGAGGTGTGAGGGGTAGAGTGATTAGTGGTGTGAGGGTAGAGTGATTAGTGGTGTGAGGGGTAGAGTGATTAGAGGTGTGAGGGTAGAGTGATTAGTGGTGTGAGGGGTAGAGTGATTAGAGGTGTGAGGGGTAGAGTGATTAGAGGTGTGAGGGGTAGAGTGATTAGAGGTGTGGGGGGTAGAGTGATTAGTGGTGTGAGGGGTAGAGTGATTAGTGGTGTGAGGGGTAGAGTGATTAGTGGTGTGAGGGGTAGAGTGATTAGAGGTGTGAGGGGTAGAGTGATTAGTGGTGTGAGGGGTAGAGTGATTAGTGGTGTGAGGGGTAGAGTGATTAGTGGTGTGAGGGTAGAGTGATTAGAGGTGTGAGGGGTAGAGTGGTTAGTGGTGTGAGGGTAGAGTGATTAGAGGTGTGAGGGGTAGAGTGATTAGTGGTGTGAGGGTAGAGTGATTAGTGGTGTGAGGGGTAGAGTGATTAGAGGTGTGAGGGTAGAGTGATTAGAGGTGTGAGGGGTAGAGTGATTAGTGGTGTGAGGGTAGAGTGATTAGTGGTGTGAGGGGTAGAGTGATTAGAGGTGTGAAGGGTAGAGTGATTAGTGGTGTGAGGGGTAGAGTGATTAGAGGTGTGAGGGGTAGAGTGATTAGTGGTGTGGGGGGTAGAGTGATTAGAGGTGTGAAGGGTAGAGTGATTAGTGGTGTGAGGGGTAGAGTGATTAGTGGTGTGAGGGGTAGAGTGATTAGAGGTGTGAGGGGTAGAGTGATTAGTGGTGTGAGGGGTAGAGTGATTAGTGGTGTGAGGGTAGAGTGATTAGAGGTGTGAGGGGTAGAGTGATTAGTGGTGTGAGGGTAGAGTGATTAGTGGTGTGAGGGGTAGAGTGATTAGAGGTGTGAAGGGTAGAGTGATTAGAGGTGTGGGGGGTAGAGTGATTAGAGGTGTGAAGGGTAGAGTGATTAGAGGTGTGAGGGGTAGAGTGATTAGTGGTGTGAGGGGTAGAGTGATTAGAGGTGTGAGGGGTAGAGGATTAGTGGTGTGAGGGTAGAGTGATTAGAGGTGTGGGGGGTAGAGTGATTAGTGGTGTGAGGGGTAGAGTGATTAGTGGTGTGAGGGGTAGTGTGATTAGTGGTGTGAGGGTAGAGTGATTAGAGGTGTGAGGGGTAGAGTGATTAGTGGTGTGAGGGGTAGAGTGATTAGTGGTGTGAGGGGTAGAGTGATTAGAGGTGTGAGGGGTAGAGTGATTAGTGGTGTGAGGGGTAGAGTGATTAGAGGTGTGAGGGGTAGAGTGATTAGTGGTGTGAGGGGTAGAGTGATTAGAGGTGTGGGGGGTAGAGTGATTAGAGGTGTGAGGGGTAGAGTGATTAGAGGTGTGAGGGGTAGAGTGATTAGAGGTGTGAGGGGTAGAGTGATTAGAGGTGTGAGGGGTAGAGTGATTAGTGGTGTGAGGGGTAGAGTGATTAGTGGTGTGAGGGGTAGAGTGATTAGTGGTGTGAGGGGTAGAGTGATTAGTGGTGTGAGGGGTAGAGTGATTAGTGGTGTGAGGGGTAGAGTGATTAGAGGTGTGGGGGGTAGAGTGATTAGAGGTGTGAGGGGTAGAGTGATTAGTGGTGTGAGGGGTAGAGTGATTAGAGGTGTGAGGGGTAGAGTGATTAGAGGTGTGAGGGGTAGAGTGATTAGTGGTGTGAGGGGGTAGAGTGATTAGAGGTGTGAGGGGTAGAGTGATTAGTGGTGTGAGGGGTAGAGTGATTAGAGGTGTGAGGGGTAGAGTGATTAGAGGTGTGAGGGGTAGAGTGATTAGTGGTGTGAGGGGTAGAGTGATTAGTGGTGTG
>OX442424.1:7845196-7898504 GCA_949361645.1 Spongilla lacustris
CAGCAGACATGGGGTACAGGGGGCAGCAGACATGGGGGTACAGGGGGCAGCAGACATGGGGTACAGGGGGCAGCAGACATGGGGTACAGGGGGCAGCAGACATGGGGTACAGGGGGCAGCAGACATGGGGTACAGGGGGCAGCAGACATGGGGTACAGGGGGCAGCAGACATGGGGTACAGGGGGCAGCAGACATGGGGTACAGGGGGCAGCAGACATGGGGTACAGGGGGCAGCAGACATGGGGTACAGGGGGCAGCAGACATGGGGTACAGGGGGAAGCAGTACAACATATACTCATTCAAAGAGCTACAATGCTTATATGCCACTTTTCCTGTTATACTATAAACTGCACAAAGTGTAAAACATCGTACTTTTGTTTTGTGTGAGGGGGAGGGGACTTAGGGAGGATGTATAACCTTGTTAAGGTCAGTGACTGGGATGGTGGAGCCTCCTTCTATCAGCTCTACCATTGTAGCAGCACCAAAGGCATCACTCTCTAAAGAGAAGGTCAACTCCAAGCCAAGGTTGTCAATCTCATTGTCCAATAGCCACTGAAGAAGGGGGAGTGGGGAGGAGGAGGTGGAGGAGGAGGAGAAGAAGGAGGAGGAGGGGAGGAAGAGGAGGGGGAGAAGGAGGAGGGGAGGAGGAGGAGGGGAGGAAGAGGGGAGGAGGAGGAGGAGGGGAGGAGGAGGAGGGGAGGAGGAGGAGGGGAGGAGGAGGGGAGGAGAAGGAGGAGGAGGAGGAGGAGGAGGAGGAGGAGGAGGAGGAGGAGGAGGAGGAGGAGGAGGAGAAGGAGGAGGAGGAGGAGGAGGAGGAGGAGGAGGAGGAGGGGAGTGAAAGTACATGGTGCACACATAAATGCAACATAAAATGCACATAGATGTACATGTAAATATACAGACACAGGCATACAGGTGCGTACAATACTTGTACAACACATGACCCCCACACACATACATGTATACATGAATATGTACACATATAAACTTGCACACACACGCACGCACGCACACATGCATGCACACACACACACACATACACACACACACAAGCACACACACACACACACACACACACACACACACACACACTCACCTGAAGGTTGTTTGCATACTCTGGATCAATAGACTCAACATCACGATAATCAACTGGAACTCCTAAAATGATAATAACAATCATCATTATATGGCTTCTAAGGGTTACCATGGTTCCTATTAAGCAGGCCAAACAACACTGCAAATACATAAATAATAATAATAATAATAATAATAATAATAATAATAATAATAATAGGATTACTTTCCCCAAACCAAATACAATAAAAAGGTCCCCACACATATAGACATTAGGCCAAACATTGCATGCATGCATAACTGTGGCACTACAACAAGACAGCTCTCACCGAGGATGTGTTTGTAGAAAGACCTGGTGAAGTACACAGAGAGGAGCTGCTGGTGGTAGATGGCCAGGCCCATCAGCCGCCCGGCAAACCTGAAGTAGCTCAGGTGGTCAGGGTTGACGTCAGAATGGCTGTTAGGCTGGAATGTGGAGCCTGTGGTGTGTGGTTATAGGGGAGACATGTACGGATGATGAAGATGTGACCAGCTGTGCCCAATCCTAGCTGTACACATAATACTGATACCCACTAAATGTGCACCTACTGTAAGTGTACCAACAACCTTTGCATGACACAACATTCCCCCAACATACAGTACGCGTAGGCACATGTAGCTTTACAAAGGCAAACATCACCCTGTTGTGTGTGTGTGTGTGTGTGTGTGTGTGTGTGTGTGTGTGCATGTGTGTGCATGTAAGTGAACATATGTGTGTGCATGCACATGTATGTGAACATACATGTATATGTGTGTGCTGTGAACATATGTGTGTGCATGTATGTGAACATATGTGTGTGCATGTATGTGAACATATGTGTGTGCATGTATGTGAACATATGTGTGTGCATGTATGTGAACATATGTGTGTGCATGTATGTGAACATATGTGTGTGCATGTATGTGAACATGTGTGTGCATGCAAGTGAACATATGTGTGTGTTTGTGTGTGTGCATGTGTGAGAGAGCATTACTGTTCACATCGGTTCTTACCATCTACAGACTGCGTAAAGAGTGCATAGTCTGGATTGAGGATGTCCTTTGAGAGGCTATCAAACCACTCCCTTCGAACACCTGCTCCCTTTTCAGAGAGAAACAAGTGAGGAAAGAGATACGAGAGGTGTGAGGGGTAGAGTGATTAGAGGTGTGAGGGGTAGAGTGATTAGAAGTGTGAGGGGTAGAGTGATTAGTGGTGTGAGGGGTAGAGTGATTAGAGGTGTGAGGGGTAGAGTGATTAGTGGTGTGAGGGGTAGAGTGATTAGAGGTGTGAGGGGTAGAGTGATTAGTGGTGTGAGGGATAGAGTGATTAGTGGTGTGAGGGGTAGAGTGATTAGAGGTGTGAGGGGTAGAGTGATTAGTGGTGTGAGGGGTAGAGTGATTAGTGGTGTGAGGGGTAGAGTGATTAGTGGTGTGAGGGGTAGAGTGATTAGTGGTGTGAAGGGTAGAGTGATTAGAGGTGTGAGGGGTAGAGTGATTAGTGGTGTGAGGGGTAGAGTGATTAGTGGTGTGAGGGGTAGAGTGATTAGAGGTGTGAGGGGTAGAGGATTAGAGGTGTGAAGGGTAGAGTGATTAGTGGTGTGAGGGGTAGAGTGATTAGTGGTGTGAGGGGTAGAGTGATTAGAGGTGTGAGGGGTAGAGTGATTAGTGGTGTGAGGGGTAGAGGATTAGAGGTGTGAAGGGTAGAGTGATTAGAGGTGTGAAGGGTAGAGTGATTAGAGGTGTGAGGGGTAGAGTGATTAGAGGTGTGAGGGGTAGAGTGATTAGAGGTGTGAGGGATAGAGGATTAGAGGTGTGAAGGGTAGAGTGATTAGAGGTGTGAAGGGTAGAGTGATTAGAGGTGTGAGGGGTAGAGTGATTAGAGGTGTGAGGGGTAGAGTGATTAGTGGTGTGAGGGGTAGAGTGATTAGTGGTGTGAGGGGTAGAGTGATTAGAGGTGTGAGGGGTAGAGGATTAGAGGTGTGAAGGGTAGAGTGATTAGAGGTGTGAAGGGTAGAGTGATTAGAGGTGTGAGGGGTAGAGTGATTAGAGGTGTGAGGGGTAGAGTGATTAGAGGTGTGAGGGGTAGAGTGATTAGAGGTGTGAGGGGTAGAGTGATTAGAGGTGTGAGGGGTAGAGTGATTAGAAGTGTGAGGGATAGAGTGATTAGTGGTGTGAGGGGTAGAGTGATTAGTGGTGTGAGGGGTAGAGTGATTAGAGGTGTGAGGGGTAGAGTGATTAGAGGTGTGAGGGGTAGAGTGATTAGTGGTGTGAGGGGTAGAGTGATTAGTGGTGTGAGGGGTAGAGTGATTAGAGGTGTGAGGGGTAGAGGATTAGAGGTGTGAAGGGTAGAGTGATTAGAGGTGTGAGGGGTAGAGTGATTAGTGGTGTGAGGGGTAGAGTGATTAGAGGTGTGAAGGGTAGAGTGATTAGAGGTGTGAGGGGTAGAGTGATTAGTGGTGTGAGGGGTAGAGTGATTAGAGGTGTGAGGGGTAGAGGATTAGAGGTGTGAAGGGTAGAGTGATTAGAGGTGTGAGGGGTAGAGTGATTAGTGGTGTGAGGGATAGAGTGATTAGTGGTGTGAGGGGTAGAGTGATTAGAGGTGTGAGGGGTAGAGTGATTAATAGTGTGGGGGCACAACAGCTTGCACATCTTACATACCATTCCAGCTTCCCCGGCAAAGCGAACGTTGAAGCTTCCCCTGAGAACCTCAAGAGGAGCATCAGCTATCTTGGAGCAGGAGCTGGTGAAGATGTTGTCTGAAAACACATGCACTTATAAATCATCTGCAGCACTTATAACATAAGACATGCTCTTTAAATACTAGTAGAGAAATACTTTGGATGTTTAGTAGTTAGCTGTAGGTACATGTACACATGTAGCAGAAAATGCACTGAAAAAACTGTGAAGTAGAGTGAGTGTGGAAGACGAGGGGAGGGGAGGGGAGGGGAGGGGAGGGGAGGGGAGGGGAGGGGAGGGGAGGGGAGGGGAGGGGAGGGGAGGGGAGGGGAGGGGAGGGGAGGGGAGGGGAGGGGAGGGGAGGGGAGGGGAGGGGAGGGGAGGGGAGGGGAGGGGAGGGGAGGGGAGGGGAGGGGAGGGGAGGGGAGGGGAGGGGAGGGGAGGGGAGGGGAGGGGAGGGGAGGGGAGGGGAGGGGAGGGGAGGGGAGGGGAGGGGAGGAACATTAGGGAAATAGAAGCTCTAACTGCATTACTTCTCTCCACAAGAAGTGATGCGCTTTCCACAGCTAGCGTCAGTTCAGTTGATGGGGGATTTCCATTATACAAGTTCTCATAAAACCACTTCTTGCGCTCTTCAAAAGGCTAAGAGAAGGAACACAATTGAATTGTAAAAGCCTTCATTTTCAATGGTATTGGCATTCCATACAGTGCATTATGAATACCAATGCACCGCATATGATGCATCACAGGGTACACCCCACCCCTTTTGTGCATCCTGTCCTGAAGTACACACCCCTGCGTGTGCCCTTCCCCCTGCCTTATGCACCCTGTACACACCCCTCTTCCACTTGCCACCCTCACTCACCTGGGTGTGTACTATATGCATGAAGCGTGTCAGCAGCTCTGTGTCCTCCAACAGAAAATGGAAGTGGGCAAATATCAGCCGAGGGTTCCTATCCATGTGAATAGGAGGGGGTAGGGAGAAGGGGAAAAGAAGAGGAGAGGGAGAAGGGAAGGGAGAGGGAGAAGGGGAGGGAGAAGGGGAGGGAGAGGGGAGTGGAGAGGAGAGGGAATATCGAGGGGGGAATATAGAGGAGATATCAGGGGGAATATAGAAAGAAGGGAGAGGGGAGGGAATATAAGGAGAGGGAGAGGGGAGGGAATATGGGAATATAGAGGGGAGGGGAATGTGAAGTGGGAGGGAATATAGAGGGGAGGGAGACAAGCAGGAGTGGAGAGGAATGGAGGGTGAGAGTAGGTGAGAGAATACAGGGGAGGGAGGTAATGTAGAGGAGAAGGGAAACATGGGAGGGGAGGGAGAATATAGAGGGGAGATAGAGGGGACAGGAAGGAGGACAAGGGAGGGGAGGGGAAGGAGAACAGAAAGGAAGGTTGGGGATCGGAGGAAGTCGTGATTAGCAGAGGAAAGGATGGAATGAGAGGAGCAGAGATGACCGAACAAAAGGATGAAGACACGTAAAACTAGCAGCATCATTGAAACAGTGACTTACAAATACGCAAAACACGTATAGGACACACACCTTGCTAATAGGACCTTCATGACTGCTTCATATTTGTTTATGAAATCAAAAAATCTTGGCAACAGGACAGTACTGCAGAAAAAGAAAATCTCAAAGTTATGCACCATCCACACCTACATGTCATCATCACCCTCCCATCCACACCTACATGTCATCATCACCCTCCCATCCACACCTACATGTCATCATCACCCTCCCATCCACACCTACATGTCATCATCACCCTCCCATCCACACCTACATGTCATCATCACCCTCCCATCCACACCTACATGTCATCATCACCCTCCCATCCACACCTACATGTCATCATCACCCTCCCATCCACACCTACATGTCATCATCACCCTCCCATCCACACCTACATGTCATCATCACCCTCCCATCCACACCTCCATGCCACCATCACCCTCCCATCCACACCTACATATGTCATCATCACCCTCCCATCCACACCTACATGTCATCATCACCCTCCCATCCACACCTACATGTCATCATCACCCTCCCATCCACACCTACATGCCACCATCACCCTCCCATCCACACCTACATGTCATCATCACCCTCCCATCCACACCTACATGCCACCATCACCCTCCCATCCACACCTACATGCCACCATCACCCTCCCATCTATACCTACATGTCATCATCACCCTCCCATCCACACCTACATGTCATCATCACCCTCCCATTTATACCTACATGTCATCATCACCCTCCCATCGTCACCTACATGTCATCATCACCCTCCCATCCACACCTACATGTCATCATCTCTCTCCCATCCACACCTCCATGTCACCATCACCCTCCCATCCACACCTCCATGCCACCATCACCCTCCCATCTATACCTACATGTCATCATCACCCTCCCATCCACACCTACATGTCATCATCACCCTCCCATCTATATCTACATGTTATCATCACCCTCCCATCCACACCTACATGTCATCATCACCCTCCCATCCACACCTACATGTCATCATCACCCTCCCATCTATACCTACATGTCATCATCACCCTCCCATCCACACCTACATGTCATCATCACCCTCCCATCTATATCTACATGTTATCATCACCCTCCCATCCACACCTACATGTCATCATCACCCTCCCATCCACACCTACATGTCATCATTACCCTCTCATCCACACCTCCATGCCACCATCACCCTCCCATCCACACCTATATGTCATCATCACCCTCCCATCCACACCTCCATGCCACCATCACCCTCCCATCCACACCTACATGTCATCATCACCCTCCCATCACTGCTACCATTGCTACCTTCATACTGTCTCCCATATGGTGATACCACTCCTTGCCCCTATCCACCCACCTCCCCACTCTCCTACTCACCTGCCCACCCTCCTACTCACCTGCCCACCCTCCCACTCACTTCCCCACCCTCCCACTAACCTCACCCACTCATCTCCCCATCCTCCCACTCACCTCCCCACCCTCCCACTCACTTCCACACCCTCCCACTAACCTCACCCACTCATCTCCCCACCCTCCCACTCACCTCCCGTTGGCCTTCTGCAGTGTGGTACATATGGTGGCAAAGGCATGGGTCACAGCACACAGACGGTCGGCATACACAGCCACCAGGTCAGGATTAACCTGCTCCTCCACATGGAGAGGAAGGGATGTGGGAGGAGAGAGGGGAGAGGTTGGGTTCTCTGACAGAGTGGGCGGTACCAGCGGAGTGGACTCCAAACAACTGTCTGAACCTGCAGAGGTACACATCCCAACATGCACACATAGTACATGTACACATACATGCACACAGGCACATACATGTGTACACATGTACACACATAGGCACACACATGTACATGTACACACACATAGGCACATGTACACATGCCACACATGGTCGCCTATCCACACCACTAACCAAACTGGTCGTCCATACTGCTGTCCTGCCATGACAACAGGCGGGCAGCCACACGCTCCAGGTGCAGACTGCGTCTCTTGTTGTCAGGGTTCAGCGAGCACAGGGGCTGGGTCCCATTGAAACTTATGCTGTTGGAGAGGTATGCCTTCCTCCTCTGGAGGGGCGCGCTCTGGACAATGGCCGCTGCCAACCTGTTGGACGAGGGCACCTCGCCACTCATGGCAGATTTGGCCACACCCTCTAAGGGCGTGGCAGCTTTGGTGTCGAGCTGAACCACACCCCTTGCCTGGGCCTTAGAAGATGGTCCATTGCTAGTAAAGAGCCCATCTTCACAGGGGAGTCTGCGTTCACTAGAAGAACTCTCCTTGTGATGATCGGTTGGCTGGGTGACATCGGATGGTTTGGCTCTACCTGGTTCAGTTTCTTTGGAGGACACACCTCCAGCAGCCATGTTGGCCCTTGCAGGAGTGCCCAAGGTCCGTACCACCAGCCTGCCCAGCGATGACATCACATCCTGGTCCTGCTGGTACACCTTCTGTACCTCCGTGACCAGGAGGTCAAACCAGCTCTCCAGAGAGGCCCACACCATCTCGAGACTCTGCAAGGGATCTGGGATGGATGATTTGGATCTGGGGCTAGAGGGTTGGGTGTTTGATCTTTCCAGGCCGTGTCCCGGGTCCGGGCTCATGACAGTCTGGGAACGAGACCGATGGTGTCCTCGTGAAACATTGGAGGACGCAGTATTGGAGCGTGCCAGCTGCCCTTCTGTAACAGAACCGTTGCTCTCCACCCGACGGATGTAGTGGCTCCAGCTTGCCCTGTCGGACCCCTCCCCCTGTGAGGCTGGGATGGTGGTGAGGGAGGAACTGGAAGTGGTGATGGGGGAGGGGCACTGTTTGGCAGCACGAATGTAGCTTGGATAGAGGGCAGAGAGAATTCGAATACCCCTGAGGAACTGGGGCATCAGGTCCTGGTAGTTACTGCTGATGCTAAGGGAGGGAGATAGGAGAGTTAAGAAGTGCCTTCCACACCTGTGTGTGTGTGTGTGTGTGTGTGTGTGTGTGTGTGTGTGTGTGTGTGTGTGTGTGTGTGTGTGTGTGTGTGTGTGCGTGTGTGTGTGTGTGTGTGTGTGTGTGTGCGTGTGTGCCCAACCTGAGAAGCTCCATGCCGGCTGTGGTGACCTTGTGTGAGAGCCCACTCAATACATTGGTCATCATCTGTCTGCTGCTGTTGCACAGGTAGTCCATCATGGGTAGGACCTGTGGGTGGGGGAAAGGGAAAGAGGGACAAAAAGGCTCCCAACAGCAATGCACTGAATGGGGTGGGGGGGTGGGGGGGTGGGGTTGGGGGGTTGGGTGTGTGTCCATGGGGGGTGGGACAGTCATGAATACACACATTGTACATGTTCATGTTATTTAACATGGAGTGGAGACACCAAATGATGAGCATGGACTGGAGACAGCACCTATGACAATTGACAAGCATGGGCTGGAGACAGCGCCTATGACAATTGACAAGCATGGGCTGGAGACAGCGCCTATGACAATTGACAAGCATGGGCTGGAGACAGCGCCTATGACAATTAAATCACATGACAAGTATGGGCTGGAGACAGCGCCTATGACAATTAAATCACATGACAAGCATGGGCTGGAGACAGCGCCTATGACAATTAAATCACATGACAAGCATGGGCTGGAGACAGCGCCTATGACAATTAAATCACATGACAAGCATGGGCTGGAGACAGCGCCTATGACAATTAAATCCCATGACAAGCATGGGCAGGAGACAGCGCCTATGACAATTAAATCACATGACAAGCATGGGCTGGAGACAGCGCCTATGACAATTAAATCACATGACAAGCATGGGCTGGAGACAGCGCCTATGACAATTAAATCACATGACAAGCACGGGCTGGAGACAGCGCCTATGACAATTAAATCACATGATAAGCATGGGCTGGAGACAGTGCCTATGACAATTAAATCACATGACAAGCATGGGCTGGAGACAGCGCCTTGACAATTAAATCACATGACAAGCACGGGCTGGAGACAGCGCCTATGACAATTAAATCACATGACAAGCATGGGCTGGAGACACTGTACCTTGCTCTCTGGTATCTTCTCACTACACACCAGCTGCAGGAGATGTTCCACCTGCCCAGGATGGAACCGCAGGATGACCTCGATGCATTCAGAGTAGCCTTGCTAAAACGAGAGGGCACAATAACGTCTCATGTATATAATTATACAATACACACACACACAAACCTGTGCACATAGTTCCAAAGGTGATATCCCATCTCTGTCAGAGACTACCTTGGCACCCTTTTGAAGCAAGAGCTCCAGACACTTGAGCTGGCCATGCCTTTGGGGATCATGTGAGATGTAGGGGATCATGTGAGATGTAGGGGTTCATGTGAGATGCAGGGGATCATGTGAGATGCAGGGGATCATGTGAGATGCAGGGGATCATGTGAGATGCAGGGGTTCATGTGAGATGCAGGGGATCATGTGTGATGCAGGGGTTCAGATCACTTCAGCAGACACACATAAACAGATTCAACACACAATTGATGTTAATGTATTCATACACACATTCACACATACCACGCATACACACATCACATGTACACACATACCACACAAATACAGAAAGCCACTGATTTGACAATAACATATTTAGGTAAGCTAACCAATTATAAACTGCGTTTGTTACAAGTGGAATTAAGTAACCGATCAGGTATGTGAGATGTGTATGTATATAGGAGTGTGATGGAGGGATAGGTGCATGTGTGGGAGTGTGATGGAGGGATAGGTGCATGTGTGGGAGTGTGATGGAGGGATAGGTGCATGTGTGGGAGTGTGATGGAGGGATAGGTGCATGTGTGGGAGTGTGATGGAGGGATAGGTGCATGTGTGGCAGTGTGATGGAAGAGATGAGTGTGAGGGAGGGAGATAATGTGTACATGTATGTGATAATGAAGGTGCAATGTACCACAACAAACGGATAGAAGATCACACTACTTCAAGATTCAATCCCATGGAACAGTTGTTAAGGAAATTTGGTTATGCCTTATTAAAGAAAGGGTAGCAGTTCCAGCCTTAAACAGCCTGTAGGAGAAGCCATTGTGTGACACACATCTTATATCACTAAGGGCAACACCCACACAGTCACATATGCAAAAATACATGTAAGTACACACCATGTATACATACATACACACACACACACATACACACACATTATGTGCGCACATGCACATTTACACATTTGCATACCTGCAGGAAAAATAAAGTGGTGTTCCTCCATTTTGTGCCGTCTTGTGTATGTCAGCCTTATGTTCCAGCAGCTGAACCACACACTACACGATAGAAGAAGCAGATGTGTATGTATGTATGTATGTATGTATGTATGTATGTATGTATGTATGTATGTATGTATGTATGTATGTATGTATGTATGTATGTATGTATGTATGTATGTGTGTGTGTGTGTTTGTTTGTGTGTGTGTGTGTGTTTGTGTGTGTGTGTTTGTGTGTGTGTGTGTGTGTGTGTATGTATGTATGTATGTATGTATGTATGTATGTATGTATGTATGTATGTATGTGTGTGTGTGTTTGTGTGTGTGTGTTTGTGTGTGTGTGTGTGTGTGTATGTATGTATGTATGTATGTATGTATGTATGTATGTATGTATGTATGTATGTATGTATGTATGTATTTATGTATGTATGTATGTATGTATGTATGTATGTATGTATGTATGTATGTATGTATGTATGTATGTATGTATGTATGTATGTATGTATGTATGTATGTATGTATGTATGTATGTATTAGGTGCGTGTACATGTATATGTATGTGTGAGGTCATGCACGGAATGCATGCTTTATGAATAACACAAATGTGCTGTGCAGGCAGAGAGCTCACTAATTAGAATGACTGTTTGTTAACTGACGATGTAAAAGAAGAAAACAAGCACACATGTACAAAGAGCTTAAATGTTTGCCAAATGCTACCTTTCCTTTCATTACTTAATGATGTTTTATACATACAGATGTACACAAGTACCCCGGTACACAGATGTAGAGGTCATTACACTGACCTCATAATGTCCATTTTGACATGAGACATGAAGTGCTGTATGTCCATTTGCATCCTGTACAATGTACAAAGTACCACACATGTACCTGCTACGATACACACACAAACATGCACACACACACACACACAAACATGCACACACACACACACACACACACACACACACACACACACACACACACACACACACAAACACACATATACAAGGCATACAGGCAATTAAACGTCCACATAAGCACATACAGGTTCATTCATTCTTACCACAACATCGACAAACTCTCCTTGCTCTAGAATGCTAACTAGGAGAGACGTTCTTCCATTACAAGCCAACCAGTGTAGCTAGGGGGAAGGGGAGCAGGGGACAGAGGGGCAAGGAGGGAGGTTATCATCAAACACCTTCCTTATATCTTTCCACCCCTTCCACCCATGACCACACCCATGACCACACCCTTGATCACACCCTTGACCATCAGCTGACCCCATGATATACATGTAGTACCTCCATGACCACACCCCCTACATCCCACCACACCTAGAGCCTCCATGACCACACCCCCTACATCCCACCACACCTAGAGCCTCCATGGCCACACACCTACATCCCACCACACCTAGATCCTCCATGGCCACACACCTACATCCGACCACACACCCTATCCCTCTACAGATCCCTCCAGCGATTCTCACCATGGCTACAAACCTATGCAGTCCTACATACATGTGTGCACCTGCTCACTATAGCAGTCCCACACACGTGTGCACCTGCTCACTACAGCAGTCCCACATATATGTGTGCACCTGCTCACTACAGCAGTCCCACACACATGTGTGCACCTGCTCACTACAGCAGTCCCACACACGTGTGCACCTGCTCACTACAGCAGTCCCACATATATGTGTGCACCTGCTCACTACAGCAGTCCCACACACATGTGTGCACCTGCTCACTACAGCAGTCCCACACACATGTGTGCACCTGCTCACTACAGCAGTCCCACACACATGTGTGCACCTGCTCACTACAGCAGTCCCACACACATGTGTGCACCTGCTCACTACAGCAGTCCCACACACATGTGTGCACCTGCTCACTACAGCAGTCCCACACACATGTGTGCACCTGCTCACTACAGCAGTCCCACATTGCTCACTACAGCAGTCCCACATTGCTCACTACAGCAGTCCCACACACATGTGTGCACCTGCTCACTACAGCAGTCCCACACACATGTGTGCACCTGCTCACTACAGCAGTCCCACACACATGTGTGCACCTGCTCACTACAGCAGTCCCACACACATGTGTGCACCTGCTCACTACAGCAGTCCCACATTGCTCACTACAGCAGTCCCACATTGCTCACTACAGCAGTCCCACACACATGTATGCACCTGCACATGTAGCACTCATGACTGACTACACAAGTACCACATACCATGCCTCACCCATGCCTTCTACTCAAAACTCACACTCCCACATGCAAATTTTATCAAACCTTGCATTCGTGCAATAACCACTCACAGCAGTCAGCCCCTCGTTGTCATGGATACGTATATCTGCTCCCGCTTCTACGAGCTTCTGGACACACTTTTTGTGACTACAGTCCATGTGTGTGATGTGTGTGCGATGTGTGCATGATGTGTGTGATGTGTGTGTGATTGTGATGTGTGATGTGTGTGATGTGTGTATGTGTGTGATGTGTGAATGATGTGTGTGATGTGTGTGTGATTGTGATGTGTGTGATGTGTGTGTGATGTGTGTGTGTGATGTGTGTGATGTGTGTATGTGTGTGATGTGTGCATGATGTGTGTGTGTGATTGTGATGTGTGTGTTGTGTAAATGATGTGTGGAGCCAACATGAAGCATATACACAATGTACACCACTCTTAGCCATTACCAGATCAATTTGACACATCTCCAATTCCACCATGCAAGCAAAGGTCCATATCACATTACACAGTATACACACTCCCACACCCACCACTCCCCTCCCATACCCACCACTCCCCTCCCACACCCACCACTCCCCTCCCACACCCACCACTCCCCCCACACCACCACTCCACTCCCACTCCACCCCTACCACTCACTCCCCCTACTCTGCACTAAATGCAGATCACGCTCTATGCTTCATACTAGCTAGTCCAGACAACTCACCCATTCCTTGCTGCCAAGTGCAATGCGGTAATTCCAATCCTGTCTTGCAGGTTGACGATGGCACCCCTCTTGATAAGAAAGGCCACACACTCTGCAGCGCCAGTGCTGTTTAATATGAGAGCTGGCATATTTAAATCTGCATGCATGGGCTTATGGTGTTTATTTACCTTCAAATTTTCAATTTGCATGCAAAGATTTGAAATAGCACTGAAATTTAATTAGCCACACACAGGCATACATTGTGTACACTTTTTTCCCCCCTTGTCATGCAACAGTTACAAATAGTAGCATAAGTCCCATTTAGAATGCACAGGTGTTTTGGGGTGGCTAGTGGATGATGATATATACGTGCATACACATCACTTTATTTGGTGCCCACTTGCTCCCTTCCTCCCTCCATTAGTAAGGACCAGCTACACCATGCAACACCACATCATCACCACTACCACCACCACTCCACCATTTCACTAACCATCAATACCCCCACTTATCAAGCTATTTCCCTACTATTTGGAATGACATACTTGGATGCAGAATGAAGCAGAGTTCTTTGGGCTGCTCCAAATTGATAGTTGATATCATAGTTGGAGTTGGTAAGGAGTTCAGTGAAAGGTCTTGAAGTGAGACATTTACATGTAGCGATGAACACAATTAAACATGCCAATTACACACACACACACACACACACACACACACACACACACACACACACACACACACACACACACACACACACATGCACACACATCGTGCACGCACCCAAGGCCAAGCACACAACACACACCGCACACATGCACACACAAATCATGAACACACGCACACACAACGCACACGCACACGCACACACACGCACGCACACACACACACACACACACACACACACACACACACACACACACACACACACGCACGCACGCACGCACGCACGTACATACACGCACGCTTACTTAATCTGGTTGTGGATAACGTATGGCAGTAGAACGTATGCAGCTTCTTCCTGATCTGGAAGTGTGCACAAGTGTAAGAAGAACCAGAGGCCCTCCCCCAAGCCCACCCAAACATCTACCTGGCGGAAGAGTGACAGATCTACCGCGCTGCAGTGCTCTTTTCATGCGCTGTACAAAGTCCATGTTTGCAACAGTCACCTAGCAAGGGCTTGACTCATGGCACTTAAATTCTGCGAATGAACCTATAATCCTAAATAAGAAGCTAAAAATAGCACAATCCATCATGAATATAGTAAACCGCAACTACTCAGCGGGTTTCCCCCCAGCCCTTTTATGTACATTACTAGTAAGCAGACAATTTGTAATGACATTATGTTACAGCTGCTGTGCAATAGCTGTCGGCATTACTAAATTACACTTTAGATAAAGTACATAGTACTTTAGTAATGCCGACAGCTATTAGATACTTCACCCACACATGTACATTGGAAGCATACATATATGCAGCAGCTTTTACACGCTTTCCTACCTAAGAAAGGTTAAAACATGACGATAAAGCGCCTATCATTGTTATGTGAGACCCCCCTCCGGGATTTGACGCGTGAATATTATTACTAGGCCACATGCATGTAGTCCGACCACGCGTTTGACCTTTTATCAAACCACGTAGTGTTGTACATTGTAGACATTTGACCGGTTATTAACCCCCAACCGGCCAGGGGTGGTTTGTGGGCCGGGTCAATGATAGGTGCATAACAGTGTCAGAGGGGCTGAAAGATAAAACACTGGTCACGCCCAACTACTGGAAAAGAATTTAAAATTTGCACGCGCAACTACGTACCCGGACCCTGATCACTAAGCTACAGCTAGCTGAGAACATCACCGCTATGTAATCCATCCGCAGCTGTGGTAATCAGGGTCGGGGTACGAGACTAAGGCGCAACTTGTAGCGGTGAATATATTTATTCCACATACAAATACCGGTTTAGCGCGTATTCAGACCCACGTACGTCAATAGCTGCGGATGGATTACATCACGGAGCCCTGACTGCATGTCACGTAAGATTTATTTTTATTTTCTGTATAGTATACATTCTGTACAGTATAGTATAGGTGTTGTAAACATTGACAATGTGTATAAGTATATTGATGTTCGCATGTTCGCATGCGATCGCGAACATGTGAACATCAATATACACTTTAAACGTAAAATGGTCGTTGTACGTTTCTTGTTCTTTAAAATAAATAAATAATAATAATAATAATAGCATTCATCATGTGATTTGATGCATGTATCTTATGCTGATTTTCTCATTTGGGAGCTCGGGAGGCATGCATCTAACAAAGGCAGTGTTATCCATCTTATTACTCCTTCGCTCGGTTAGCGGAACCGAAACACCAGGACTGAAAGTGGTAACGACGACGGAGGGGTGGAACCATGGTAAGTCGGCTCCTTTACTATTTCCCACTCAAGTCATCCGTGTCTTCTTTACAGTGCTTCGCGAAGAAATACCCATTTTAGAAAAGGCACTTTTCATGACGCATATGCCTGGCGTAGCCGGAGTCTTCTACGTGCCGTTGGTTGGAAAAATGCAGTACACCCTTCACAAGTGAGGCCAGTCGTGCTATAGTATATCATGCTACTGCCATCATGAATTCATTATCTACACACGCACACACACGCACACACACACACACACACACACACACACACACACACACACACACACGCACGCACACACACACACACACGCACGCACGCACACACACACACACACGCACGCACGCACGACAGCATCGTGCTTCGCAAAATAGAGATACTCCAACCAAGTCTCGCTTTTAAAACTGAACAAGGAGCGAGCATACTACTGTACAATAGTTCTTGCGAGATTAGTGCTGAGTGGTCATACAGGAGAATAGGATGGTAGGCCCATGCACTCCAAAGGTATATTAATTAACTTATTGTAATTCATATACAGGCACATTATACCTCTTTTTGATCGTGGCTCCTGCAATGCGTCTACAGCTAATACTTCTCTAAGTGTGAAGATAAGAGTAAGGGTTGGATTCAAGGGACAACCAGTGGTGTTTACGACAGGCTGCCGCTGCAACGTTGGAGAATTACATCTACATATTCACTCTCATTCTCACGAGAAGGAAAGGTCTGGTTCTGCATGTACCATGTATAAATAAAACTTCCGCGATGGTAAACTGAGTATCCAGTTCAGCAACAGAGACATGATTTAAGCTCGGCATCAATCATTTTGCTATGCATGCCAATGTTCTGGTTTTGTCAGTACCCTAACCCTCAGTCTCTTGCTTGCTTTATGTTGGAATGACATCCAGAGTTCTATATGACCTGCTATTTACTGTTATGCGAGACCACCTCAAAAAGATATTGAACAGAAAGGTATAATTATAATTATGCATGTATATACATGCTATCCAGCTATGATGACCTGTATGTACCGAGCTATAGCTCTGCGATAGTGCGCAGACATCGGCCAACGAATTCGGAATTACACTTCTAGAATCAATACCAGGTAAGATGCACTGCATGCTGATACATGGAATATAACGTTTACCCTCATGCAGTGGTTGCAAAACTTGATAACATCTCTGAAATCAATTATGCTCTTCTGAAAGCACCAGCTTTTAAGCCAACCCATGTCGAGTCCTTGCATAAGGTGCCTGTGGTGTTCCTGAATGATGTATAAGCTAACATGCATGCCTGATTTTGGCATACACAGGGGGAGTTCTTTTCGATCTCAAGACCTATTGAAGCTCCTATAACACCCCCCCCTATCCCTTCTGTCTCCAACACAACCAGGATGCTTTACATATGGTTGACAGACTACATTTTCAACAGTGGGGGGTATGTCTACCACACTGCTGGCGTTCTTCAGTACACCATTGCACCCAGCATGGTAGGCTACCATGGATACACAAATGAGATGGAAACAGAAGCTATATAACCTGACCTATGACAGATCCCTCCAGGGTTCCCAATCAAATTAAATACACTGTACTTCAAGTACATATTTCCCCAGGTTAGGTATACAACATATAAATATGTGCAACTATACATGTACAATACCCCCCCCCCCCCCCCCAACATGTTCTGTCTAGTTTTACAACAAATATCCAGACATGGGAATTGTACTCCAGCTGAACACAACCAAGCCACCTTTGCTCTGCATTGTTTCTACAAGTGCAAACATCACAGTTCTCTCAGCCATAAATGTATATGCAGAACACTACAATGGCACCAGTGTCCTAGCCTTTGTCCTTGGAATGGTGAGGAGAGTGTGCTTATGTGGTGTCTATGTGATGTATCTATGCTTTTGCGCGCGTGTGTGTGTGATGTATCTATGCTTTGTGCGTGTGTGTGTGTGTGATGTATCTATGCTGTGTGTGTTGTGTGTATGCATGTATTCAGTTCCTCGGCATTTTTTAAAACTGGCTTTGCAGAGGACTGTAGCAGTTCTGAAGCCTGCATTGCGTTCTGATGGATCAAGACCTGTTGTCTATGCAGACATGGCGAGTTTTGAGTGAGGGCTATTGGTCATCTGTGTGGTCGGACAATTTGCTGACACATAAATGCTTTATAAAAATAGAACCCAAATGAGCCTCCTGTACAACACTATTGGAGAATTCAATGTGAGTCAAATGCCGCGGTAATATAACTTGATTTGCTATTGTCCAATTCAACAGATAAATGCTGTTCAGCAGTTTGTCAACTTTGCTATAGACACAACCATATTTCCAGAAGTTAGCTGTAAGTCAGCCAAGTCCATAACTGCTTTAGTACAACCACCATGCCTATCCAACCACACATCTGCTTCAGTGTATTTCAAAAGGGGCATTCCTTTACCTGTTCCAAGGGCAGTGACCTTCATTAGGCCCAAGATGACTCTAGGCGAAGTATGTTCATGCAGTGTCATGCACCTTGTGCATGTTAAAAAGGCAGCTCCCTTTTTCACAGGGTTATATTGTCATAGCAACTGACTTCCACTACAAACCTATTGGTGCCCAAAGGCAAAAATCTGGTGCCCCACAATTGAGCTCTTTCCATCCATTTTAACCTAGCTAGTGTACCAACACTTGAATTGCAATTGATGTCATCACGCACGTCTTACATAATGTGTACTTGTTACATTAAACAGTAATGCTGGGGACGAGAGCGAGGGTAAATACTAAATAGTCGCAGGGATTTATCTCATGTGGTAACTTTACTACAAATTGCTCTTATATATTCAGCTTTAAAACCAATCTACAGTGCCGTCCAAAACCAAGTTAAAAGCTTTCATCATTCACGCAAATGGTATAATTCATTTCCTGCGAGTAAGATAGCATCTATAAAAGCAGAAAACGAATTACGCCCACAATAGACCATGCGCGTGAATAATAAATGGCTGTACATGTAAATTCTGATTCTGTCTGTACTCAAATTACCGTACTTGTACTCGGAGCTCCGCCCACCTCCCTCTAGCAGCTTTTAAAACATATGTCAATAAACAATAAACCAATTAATAACGGGAAAGCATGTAACGCACGTAAGCAGCTTGCAATTGAGATATTAGATTTTAAAAAGAAAGAATTGTAGTATGATCTCAAAGCTACCACAGCCAACAGTGCACCCCAAGTTGAGTACTTTTGACGATCATCATAGGAAATAACATCTACATCTAGGCTTTACAAACTTGAATTCTGAGTACATGCAGTGACCTTGGTGCAACGCTCACAAAGCTGCTCCTGGGAACTGCTGGCATACTTCCAGCACCGGGGACACTTGCACAGGGTAGAATGCCGAACCACTGCACGTACTCTGCACCCCTCACCTCCGGGCAATGCCACCTGGCCCTCGGCCTCATAACCCGTTACCTCTTCGCCACCCATGTCAACTGCGACCTGTGACACCAGCAACAAATCGCTCAATGCGAACTCGTTTGATGCCTTGTCGGGACAGAGGTGCCCTTTCAGGATGTTAGAGGCGCCTTTGGAGTCAGTCTGCAGCGAAGCCTGGGCCTCGAGAGAGCTGCAAAGAGCCTTGTCACCTCTGCCCTGGTCCAGTGCCTTGTTTGTGATGTCACGCACCGAACAGACGACGCCAAACCGTGCAGCTATGTCCGGCTGATGCCACTCTTCGGGACAGTCATCCCAGCCAGCCTTGAACACACTCCCTACCAATAGAAAAATATGCAGACATGAACCATGGTCCTATGTCAACACATACGCAACTCTCACACACATAAATATGCATTCTGTAAACAGCCAATTCGCAATTATTGTGCGACTATTTAGGGAGGTAAAATTTAACCCCTAACTTCACAACCCGTAGCACACATATATACTTCAACACCCACCCACACACCACCCACACACCACCCACCCACCCACCCACCCACCCACCCACCTCCAACATACCATTCTCAAAAGGATGATGTTGAGCAATCTCTTCAGCCAGGTGTGGAGCGATGGGGGCGACAGACTTTGTCAAGTATCCCAACACGTGATGGAGGGCAGATTGAGTGGACCTCCTGACCCTGCTACCTTCCGCCTCGCAATACAGGCGGTCCTTGATGATGTCAAAGTAGAAGGCCGAGAGGTCCACCGGAACCAGCTTGACGAGCATGTGGTATATCTTGGAGAAGTTCAGCGAGCTGTAGGCAGCGTGAGCCTCGGAGCAGTACCTGGAAAGCATGTGCAGCGCATACCGGTCCAACATGGACAGCTCCGAGTAGGGAACAGAGTGCCTCCTGTGGTCGTAGTCCCCTAAGTTGCCGAGCATGAACCTGCAGGTGTTACGCAGCTTCTGCAGGACCTCGCCGGTCTGCATCAAGATGTTGTCACTCACAGATACGTCAGAGGTGAAGTCGCTGGAGGCCACCCACAGACGCAGGACGTCCGTCCCGAGCTTCTTGGTCTCGATGACGTCAGTGGGGCTGATCACATTCCCGACGGACTTGGACATCTTCACCCCTTGGCCATCCAGGACGAAGCCGTGGGTGACCACACACCGGTACGGTGCGGACCCGCGCGCCGCCACGCTGGTCAGAAGTGAAGACTGGAACCAACCCCGGTGCTGGTCCGACCCTTCCAGGTACATGTCGGCGACATGGCCACTGTCCCTAAGCACAGTCGCCCAGGACGACCCACTATCAAACCACACGTCCATCGTGTCCAAACCCCTCGAGTAAAGTCCTGCCTGTGCGCTCAGTGAAGGTGGGAGTAGCAGTTCTAGAGGGAGCTCCCACCAGCAGCCCGAGCCGGAGCGTCGCACAAGTGCCTCGACGTGATCGATGCTCTCGTGCGTCAGCAGTGGGGTTCCGGTCTCCTTGTGGTAGAAGACGGGGATCGGGACCCCCCACACACGCTGGCGTGAGATGCACCAGTCGTCCCTCGTGTCAAGCATGGCCAGCATGCGGTTGATTGAAGTCCTCGGGTGCATCTCCACGCCGGCCAGTGCAGCCTGGGCACCTGCCTTCAGGGCAACGACGCTTGCGAACCATTGGTCCGTGGAGCGAATTATGACTGGTTTCTTGGTCCTCCAGTCATATGGGTAGCGATGGGAGTGGGCTGCCTCTGAGACGAGATGACCACTCTTCTTCAACTCGGCCACCACCGTATCTGTTCCCTCCTCAAGCACTGACAGACCTGCGTACGCACTGCCGACCTTCGCGACAAACTTCCCTTCGCCGTCGACAAGGCACTCGAGGTCAAGCCCATGAGAAACCCCAATGGTGTAGTCCTCAAAGCCGTGAGCAGGAGAGGTGTGCACAAGCCCCGTGCCCTCTGCAGAGGTGACGTGCTCTCCCGGGAGGAAGGGCCGGCGCACCTTCCCACCGTCGAGGGGGTTGATGTACTCCATGTTGGCCAGACTGGTTCCGGGCACTGTGGAAATGACCTCGAGGTCACTGCCCAGCACCTTACTCAAGCTGTCTACAAGTTCTGCTCCGACCAGTAACAGCTCATCGGTCCCATCGCTACGCTTCCATCTGACAACGCAGTACTTGTGAGACGGGTTGTAGCATATGGCCCTGTTTGTGAGCAGGGTCCATGGCGTTGTTGTCCAAACAAGAGCGTTGACTTGGTGGTGTGACCAGACATTGGAGTGTGAGGGTTCTACGAGGGGAAATTTGATGTAGATTGCCCTGCTGGAGTGGGTCTTGTATTCCAGCTCTGCCTCTGCCAAAGCTGTGCCGGAGGATGGGGACCAGTACACTGGCTTAAAGCCGCGATAGATGCAACCTTTCTTGAACATCTCGTGGAATACGTGTATTTGATTGGCTTCGTACTCGGGTGCCATGGTGATGTAGGGGTTGTCCCAGTCCGCCAGAACACCCCACCGCCTAAAGGCTTCTCTCTGCAATTTGATCGTTTCCTGCGCGTAGCGTGCCGCAGTTCGTCTGATATCTAGCGGCGAAGCCGCGCTAAGGCTGAGGTTCTTGCACGCCTTGAGTTCGATCGGGAGACCGTGGCAGTCCCAACCTGGCCTGTGGTTGACGCGATAACCCCTCATGACCTTGTAGCGTACGACAATGTCCTTCAACACCTTGTTAAGGGCGTGGCCGATGTGGGGCTCTCCGTTCGCGTACGGGGGACCATCGTGGAGTGTGAACGTGCCCTCGGCGCCGCAGCGCTCCTGCTGCCAACGGTAGAGGCCATCGAAGTCTGCCGCCTTCTGAATTGCAGGTTCGTGAATGGACGGGTCGATTCGCAGCGGGAATTTAGTCTTCGGCAGGCACAGTTTGTGCTTCAAGCCCACTGCCATCTTATTTATCTATGCGATCGGTCAAAAGTTTCATCCGCTTTACACGTGCGCATTTCTAAATAACCGTAAAAAATGCAATCATACGGAATAACAACAACTGCTTGTATAGCACTATTGTCAAGCAGTTTTCGAAAGTAGTGCGTTTTGTTTTTAAATTTTTTCCGGGCTGTTTTGAGGGCTCGTGAATCTACTGTCGTCGAGGGTCGTATCTCCGGACGTGTTTTGTTACGTCTCCCTTTGTTAGACATGGGGCGAGTGTTCCTGCGTCATCCCGGCGGCCTACGAATTTACTCGTGCGCCCACTGTGACACACCGCTGACCAACCGTGCAGAACTAGTTTCCACGGTGAGTAGGGATAAGACCATTTCCACGTTTAATAAACGTGCGAGAAGTGGTGGGTGTGGCATGTACACTGACGCCGGTACTGATAGCATTACGACCGCTTTCTTATTTGAATTCTGTAACGCCTCTCTTCTAACACGCCTACAACGTAATAGCGCTTCACGGGGGCTACTGGAAGAGCTTTCCTGTTCAACAAAGTGTAAGTATACATGTCAAAAACTGTGAATACTAGAATAACCCCTCGTGGCCGTCATTATGTCATTACTAAGGCTACTTCATGTACATAACCTTTCTTTGTTCAACCCTTTGTCTTGTCTTAACCCCTTGTCAGCTTGTGCTTCTTGTTCAGTTCTGACTCCGTTATACATTTGCTTCATGCTTAACCCCCAGCACTCTCCTTAATAACACCACCTCTACCACTCTCACTGTCACCACGCTCTCCATCATCACCCGCTATCACCACACCTCCATTATCACTGGACTATCACTCCCACTATCACCACCATCTACATCAACACCACTCCCACTGTTTCCACCCTCATCCCTCTGTTACCACCTCCATCATCACTGGACTATCACTCCCACTATCACCACCATCTACATCAACACCACTCCCACTGTTTCCACCCTCATCCCTCTGTTACCACCTCCATCATCACACCACTCCCCACCCCCACATTCTCTTCTCATCCCTATATAATGCTACCCTCTCAATCATCACCTATCACCACCATCACTATTTACCTCATTTCAATTATAATTATGCCTTTAAGTTGATTATGATCCATCCTCTCCTCCGCTCTCCAGTGTGAATTTAAGTTTTAGTGAGCTTGAATATCGCATCATGGTATGTATTAAGTATCCACATCAAAGCGTATTCCCTTCACAGCACACTGTTGTACCTTGTATTGCCTTCACAGCACACTGTTGTGCCTTGTATTGCCTTCACAGCACACTGTTGTACCTTGTATTGCCTTCACAGCACACTGTTGTACCTTGTATTGCCTTCACAGCACACTGTTGTACCTTGTATTACCTTCACAGCACACTGTTGTACCTTGTATTGCCTTTACAGCTGACAGGGAGACACATTGTGCGTGACGTTTCTTGTAAAAGCTGTGGAACAAGACTAGGGTGGATTTATGTGAGCATGCCATGTTTTTGTATACAGGATTGCATAATGCTTTTGCACAATCTCGTATCCAGGAATTTGCCACTGAAGAGTCCCAGAGATATAAGGTAGGTGTGGCCTTGCTATAGCTGCTAATAGTGGCAGACTGCACCGTCATAATGCATGAAATGGTGCTAGTTGAATATGGCAGTACTGCAGTCTGGGAACGAACTGTTATATGTTTCTGGCACTGCTAGAATGCTGGCAGATCCAAAGCAACCCTAAAGGTTATGGTTTATGGCTCTTGATACCTGAGTTTTATGGAGCCTAATAGTGGCAGTAAATTTGAACTCTCACAAAGATATGAACCACCTTAAGTTTGCACTGTAATAAATTCTTGCTGCTCTTGGGGGGAAGGGGAGGGGGAGAGAGAGAAGTAGAAGAACTTTCAGCAATGGAAGTGACTTAACAAATAAATCCTTAATTGTTCTTCCTACAGGAAGGACGTGTTATCCTAGAAAGAGCCCTGATTACCGAAAGTGAAGGGTTTGATGAAGGAGAGTAGCAGTGTTGGTGTTATGGAGGTTTTACTCTTGGTCTTCTGCCCTAATCGTTTCAATTCAGCTGCATCATGTTTTATATTATATCTTGTATGTACTCCTTCAGTCCTGTCTATCATCAATCATTTTGATTTTATATTCTATGGAGCCAATTACAATTTTACACATAATTCAGTTAGGCACTCAAATACTTCCTGAGCCCGCGTGCTTACAATTGGAATTAAAAATTAGCGAATAAAATTATTGTCACTAATCATTAAATCTCAAGGCAATAATTTGTAGGTGGGTATCAACAGTTTGTTTGAAATACTAAGTTAAGTGACTGCATGCGCATATGTTAGCAGCCATGCCGTATTTAAATAGAAGTGCGTTTTGTCTATCGAAACGCTAAGCACACTTGTTCTAATTAGCACTGCAAATCAGCAGACACCTCAAGTCTCACGCATAAGAGTCCAATCTCACGCTTTCACGCATAGCCCATTTGATCTCACGCATACGGTTTTATTTCAAAATTACAATGATATCCCTTCAGTATCATTAAACTAATACTACTCTAGTACTAATGAATTAATTGCGACCAAAGGTACAATGTACGTGTGGTATCGCGATCGTAAATTGCACGCAAATGAATAAGTCTATTTAGTTTGTCCAACAAAGAGGAAGATAAGACAAGGCCTGGACCATCAAAACGAGCTATAAGCATGCCACAGGTGCTGGAAAATACCATACTAGATTCCATCGTGAGTGGACAAAGATTTGGCCATTTATCGTTGAGATCAGAGACAATCCGTTTGTATTTCAATGTACTTTGTGTCTTCGCCAGCACATTATTTTGAACCTACCAGTGAAGTATTAAATTGCGTCTACACTTAGTGTCGTACCTAATCGTGTAACGTACTGTACCGCGTAGCGTTTGGCTATATGAGACTAGCACGAGATAAAAAGAAAATTCTGATGATACGATGATGTGAAATGAACTTATTATACTAATCTCACGCCTAGAACTGCTAAATCTCACGCTTAAAATAACCCACTGCCTCACGCTTACAAAAAAAAAACCCTTGAGACCTATGCAAATGTTTCCAGGATAAACAATATACCTGTTTCATTTGTCATGTGACCTACCACACATCATATTGCCACACAATATAAAGTAATACGGTGCACAAGTCACGTGATGAATTTTTCTATTTAAAAATTAAAATCATTAACAATTTCAATTAACGGACCCATAAATAAAAGCCATAATTATTGTACAAATACAGTATAATTTTTGTTCGGTTTAAAAGTGCATGCTATATATTTTATCATCAACATATACTTATACATGTTGACCAAAGTTTCTTTTATCAGCCGGACAACGTCTGCATTTCCTTTGGTTCGTTTCCTTTGTATTTATTTTATTGCAAACGGCGAAACTCTGGATCTATTGAAATTTTGAGAAGTCATGTATAGATCAAATGATGTATTGTCAGTCAGTTGTACATGTACATCGAATCCTTCCCACATGCGCATGCGCATGATAGCTATACTATAATAATTTAATTTTTTTTACACTTATGTCGCGGCTAGGCAACTACCCCTGTCTCGCCAGCCGGCCCGCCGCTCTGATGTGGATTGCAGGTATTTTATTTTTAGCGGAAGCCTCTGTACCTCTTCCGATGATATGCCCGAGTACTTGCACCTGTTCGGATTTGACAAACGTCATTTGTGATGCTACGGGATACGCAGCTCAAGAGCTGTGAGTGCACGGCAATACGCCTACATTGATAAGTGTTCGTTGTACATTTTTTTTTCAGACAGTTAAATCACATTGGACTTGCTAATGTTCCAACCTTTACGGGAAACTTCACAAGTGTTGAAATCCTGTAAGCGGCGGCGAAGAACAAATCACGTGATTATACTTGCTTTCATCTTCGCGCAGTGACTTGTCCGGCAACAAAATCGTTCATATCGGAGAAGGCGACTTCACAAGAAGCAGCTTTCCGTTTCTGCGTACCCTGTGAGTCAGTACGGCCGGTTGTTGATAATCATATCCGAGTCAGAAGCTAGTCAAGTTCTTTAAAAATAATGATGACAACCTAACTGTACTGCAGACTGCTGCGCAGTAACTTAATAACCACTATCAATACGAGAGCTTTCATCCTACCAAGGCTGACAACTCTGTGAGTATATTGCATGTACGCACACGAGTATGCCCGTTAATTGGGATATCGTTGTCAACCCTCGGCATTTTCTGACACGTCGGCCAGGGAATATATTAACACCTCTTATTATGCGTCACTTTGCTTACCACTAGTGACCTTGCTAATAATGACATCGCAACAGTACCTTCCAATCAGTTCAGTGGAATGTGTACACCGCGGCTCCAGACGCTGTGAGTTCAGAGTTTTTTTTAATTTTTTTTTGTTTGAGAAACACTGGACCCATGCATATGCCTGCTTCATATGCCGTGTATTTTTAATTAAAGTATATTACACGGAAACAATATATCTGCAATTGATACGCAAGCTCTTAACTTGTCATCATTGCAAATGCTGTAAGTGCATGACCTTGAAACAGTATGTGCAACATTTAAACTTCCGGCCCTTCCTCCCTCCTCTCCATTGTGAAAGAGACATCTCTTTAAATAATATTCTGGTGTTTGATTTCAATGTCCTAGACAACATTGGGCCTTCTCTGAGCTCACTGTGAGTGTGGGATACCTGCCATGAAGGCTATAATGTGTTTTGTATTGGACACGCAGAAACCTTAGCTTCAACATCTTAAACCACATAATTCAAGACCCTCGCAGATTCAATAGTGGGAGTTTTCCTAATCTGAGGCTGTAAGTTGCATTTAAAAAAAAATGAGCATTCCTCCGTACGATGCAAAGTGTTGGTATGCATGTACACGCAGGATTTTTCAGGGAACTTCAATAGTATGTGAAGCGATCATGCCTCTGTGCCAGTTTGTAAGCAGAAGTGACAATTTCACCTGCAATCTTGGGCCAGGAGTTGGCATAGCATTAGTTGCGGACGTGTGTGCCATGAGACCGGATCCTTCCACCGCTGCATCTTATGGCCTCAGTTTAACACTGTCTACTGGTTATCCGTCGAGCACTGTCACCACTACAACTGGTCACAGCAAAATCATATATCCATTTACGTTGATTAAACAAAATTTCTTTTCTCTCCAGGACAACTAATCATTGTACTAACCACAGTTTTTGCCGTTGGAGCAATCTCATTGATCAGTCTGGTGGTGGTGGTTATAATTATTGTGGGGTTGTTCTTACGTTTGAGACGGTGAGAGCCTAGCATCTGTCATGTCTCTAGTATGCACAATATCCTTCGACCCACTTGCAGGGCAGGGGTTAGTCCGAACACCATTCGAACCAACCAGCGTGATTCAATAACCACGTAGGTCATTGATATTTGCCAGCAGAAATTAACCCTTTTGTATACTTGTAATACAATATAATATTATTATCATTATATAGAAGTGCTCTGCTGTCACCTCGTGATTCTGCCAACATCGCATCTCTTCATGTGGTCACTCCGGACGAAGGAGGGGATGCTATTTATGAAGAAGTGTCAGAGTCAAACATAACTGATGTGGACTATGGGAACAACTATATTCTAAAAGTGGACTGCATTCCAAGCACAAAGGAAGACAGGAAGCGGCTCTCTGGTTAGTCCTTACAATTCATGCATTCAGTGGTAATATATAAAGTCAAGTCTCAATATGCCCATTTCATGTATCAGTTGATAAATCCATTCACCATTAAAAGCACAGCTGCATTCCTATAATTGCATGCATGATCAGTTAGTACAATGGGTTATTCTTATTTTGACAATGACTTGCTAACTCACTTGAATTTTAGGTGGAATTCTGAATGAAAATGATAACAACAAATCTTGCTCCAGTCAATACAGTGCAGATGTCAGCAACAATGAAACATATTTGGCTCTTTTTCCATGACAAATCCTCTTAGCATCGATTGCACACACCAATAAGAGCATACAAATTAAGTCCTTATGCAATTTATGCCATAATTATCAGTGTTAGCTCACTACACTTTCAGTCAGTATTTCCATAAGCAATTATTAAACTTGCAATTACAATCAGCCGAGAAATGCCTACATATACATGGTGGTCCACAATCAAGAAAACATGAATTGTTTAAATCTTAACAAAAATAGTTATTTAGGATTGTGATTGAAGTAGTACGTAGGTTGATTAAGAACTGCAAACTTCTATCTATAAAAAATATATACCGGCTTGATTTTGGAGGGGTTTTGAGATTTTGATCATTTTGCAGTTTTAGAAACATCAATTAAAGGTGAAAAGACATATCCGCTGAGTATAGCTAAATGACACTGACACAGTATAAGTGTACGATATTGAAGTTTACATGGCGTTGATCATGACAAGCACAAGACTGATATCAATTGAAAAGCTGAAAACAGCCCGGCCACACACTTAATTATTAGCATACTTCTGAGGAAAACGGCTCATTGCCGTGATGCAATGAGTCTGCATGAAGCATGCATAGAGATGAATGCACTGTAGAGGTATAAAGTTCACCACTTAACTTTCGCACTTTTCAAGTCACAAAACATAGCATATAATTGCGTAGGAACATGCTAAACACAAATACAATAGTAAATATTACTTGCTTTCACACTTTCCAGACCTACTTTCACTATTGAACGGGCATGCATGACAATCGATATACGGTATCCATATTTAATTATTCCGATGGATATATAGATCAGAATATTGAAATACATCCTGTGGGCTGGGACATTTACAAGTACCGCCATTGGAAGATCGTAGCGCTCGTTATATAGCGTACCATGAATATTTAATACATAGGTTTTGCGGAGGGGGGGTATACCCTATTTACCCCCCCCCCCCCCCCCCCCCTAAATCCGCCCCTGATAGTGCAGCTTTTTCTTGAACTATTTCATTGTCATGATTAATAAGTATAATGCACATTTATATATTAGAGCATATACAATTTAGCTGCTTAAATCACGTGCAGTTGCGCGCGGATTGAAATTTGAAATACCGCCGTCCGATCCGCGATTACAACCAGTTCCTTGACGAAGCCCCACGTGACAGGTTCGTATGCAGGTTAAGGGAGCAGAGTAGGCTCTCTATATATTATATATCCAGAAGGTCTTGGCAGAAGAAGTTATGGTGTCTGAAGAAGTAGATAGGAAGGTGGAAGAAATTGACCATGGAAATTACGGCATTCACATGGTGAGTAGTAAAACGCCTAGTGTTGGTTCAAGTGTACAGGGTAGTGGCTGTAAAGAGTAATGATAGAATTAGATACAGGGGCCAGCATAAGTTTCTTAAACCATCACCATTCAATTGTTGCAAATGCCATTGAAAGGAAGTCAAGTTACACTCACAGCCTATTCAGGACTATTGGGGGAGTAGAGTTAATTCTCTTCACATCTTCTTCTCTCCTTCAGGGTATATGGAATATATGTTTCAAGCCCAGATCAGTTCCATATACCCTGAAGGAGAGAAGATGTGAAGAGAATTAACTCTATTATCTCTGCATGGCCTCATGCATGGAGTGGTCTTTTTTTTTTTTTTTTTTTTAAATTTCCTTTATCGTGAAGCAAAGGATGGCTTTTTTCTGTCTCCCTAAACAGCCTCTGTACTACTGGACATAGACCTTACTTACTACACCATACCCAGGTCTGTGCATGTACATATACACATGTGGAATCAATCAGAGGATATCATCTTTTTACCAACATGTATAGTATATTTAGCATTGAATGATAGATTGTATGAGAGGTTGACTATGTATAAATCAAGTGTTGCCATGCGCCCCCCGTACTCACATTCTCAGTATTAGTCAAATTAGTGCTCAAATATCATAGCTGAACCTAACCTAGGATATGCAAGCAGTACAAAAAAAAAAAAAAAGGAAATTGTTTTTTCAAAAATGTTCCTTTATTAACTTAAATAGAGCACACCGCGCAAGCTACAGCATCGGCAGAGTAGCCTCTTCCCTTCATTATCACAGCAAGAGTATCAGAAGGACGCTTCACTAGATCAACACCGGCATTGGCGTGGACACAGATATTATTTCCAGGAGACCTTGGATTGGCGGCGAGGTATCCAGCATACTCGACATTGAATCCTGTAGGACAGATGCTCTTGCCCGGTAAGGTGACCACAATGGACCGATCTGTAATCAAGCAGGCCACACAGGCAATATAGATTCCATCAGCGTTGTTGGTATCCTGTAGTGTTAAATTAGCATTGCGAATAAGCAGTGCAGCTGGGGTGGGGGCAGCGGACAAATCGGAGGGTAGGCAAATATAGTCACTGTCTGCTGAGTTGGCATTTCTGCCTGTGTAAACACTTCCAATGTACAAGCTGGTTTGTTCCTTATTAGCACACTGGTTGCTTCCCCAAGTAATATAGAAAGCGGGTCCTGCAATTATAATAATACTATACATGATATGCATGCACATGTCTACATAACAATAGGTATGGTACATTCTTGTCATGCGCCCGCCTACCAGTACATGCATCTGTCTTTTGCGGTTTTGCCACCTGATGTTGTCGTTTTAGGGTGGCATATATACATGTATGTGTCTATTCTGATTCTGTTATGATACATTACTCTACTGCTTGGCCACACCCTAGGAAAATATTCTTATACAGCGGGATGAATTCGGCAATGGTCAGAGCCAAGGGCCTTGCTTAAGCATGGTCACCATAGGTTTATATATGTCACACAGTGCTTGTAACTTTGGTACAGACAACTTCACAGCAATTGTGGTGACCAAACATGAAAAGTTATGTTGCCTGGCTCCATATACCTTATAATATTTATATTATAACACATGAGGAACTCGCATTATTTATCATGCATGCAGAATGGCTGCAGATTCGAAGCATGTTACCTTTTGTCCCAGGAGGTCCCTGGAGACCAGCAGGTCCTGGCTGTCCAGGAAGACCTGGAGAACCATTTAGCCCAGAAGGACCAGATGGACCGGCAGGACCAACTTTACCATCATTTCCTATTGTGCAAAGATAGGTCAATGATCGGCAGTACAATGTACATCTTAACCCACCTGGAATTCCGGGCTGTCCAGAGGTTCCTTGCTCACCCTTAACTCCAGGAGCTCCATTGTTACCGGGCATTCCTTGATCCCCGATGGCACCTTGTGGGCCTGGTGGACCGACTTCACCTTTTTGTCCATCTGCTCCCTTATTCCCTTGATCTCCCTTTGCTCCTGGTGGCCCTTGTGGTCCCACTTCTCCTTTATCACCCTTGGTTCCTATATACAACAAAAAATAAAAAAATAGGTCGGTATGAATGTGCAAATTCACTAGTTCTGCATGTGTGATATTACATGAGTACATGCATGCAGCCTTTACATTATATGCAGCCTATATTAATAACACATGTACATGTTTGTTGTACCATTATTGCCAGGTAGACCTGGAGACCCTTTATCTCCAGGTCTGCCAGCCAATCCCGCATCTCCTGTCATCCCAGGTTGACCAGGCAATCCTCGGTCTCCTTGAGCACCAGGTGCCCCTGGGGGTCCTGCAACACCGGAAGGCCCAGGGGGGCATATTTGACAGGTTGCATTACAACACTCTCCCTTCTGTCCTTTGGCGCCTGTACGGTGATACAAGATGTGCCAGTGTCCATGTTTCATCCCAATTAATGCTTGCATGCAGCAGAAGAACATACCATCAACTCCTGGTGGTCCATTAATACCAGGTGGCCCGGGTGGTCCAGTGTCTCCTTTATCTCCCCTAGGTCCTTGAGGGCCAGATGGTCCGACTGGCCCTAATGGCCCGATCGTGCCTGGTTCACCCTTTGCACCTATGCATATGATATCACACAATAATTCAGTCTCAATAACATATTATCATGATTATTATTATTATTATTATTATTATGATTATTATGAAAAAACACGGTACATACAGAATACGTAATACATTTTAAAAAGAAAAGTTCATGTTCAAGTTCTTATTTACAATGGCTGCAAATTATTATTATTATTATTATTATTATTTATTAGCACCTCTACTTGCTGCAAGCCACAGTGTGTCAAAATCAAAGCATATCAAACTCTTTAGTGTAAGTTTTGCGTATTATTATTATTGTGCTTTATTATAATATCAAGTCATACATTGGAAACATTAAGTTCCTTTGATGGTTTAGATGACTTTTAGTTCTGTGTGTGAGTGATCGAGTGTGTTAGTGTGCCAGTATATGTTAGGCTGTGTTGTTGTTAGCCATATATGTTAGTTTATAATCTATGTTAGTTTATAGTGTACTTATGTTATTTACAGTTATTGTTCTATATAATTATTATTAATTAAGACATACATATACTTATTGAGGGTGATTCAATTTTAATGTCAGTTACATTAGTATTATTATTATTATTATTATTATTATTATTATTATTATTTATTATTGTATGATTATACATACAGAGTAGATACGTTTAGTGTTATTATAGCTATTACTATTTTAAATCTTATTATTATTATTATTTATTATTATTATACAAGCAAAGCACAATAAATATGTATACATGCACACAAAAATACACACATAACAACAAAAAACACAATAACTACATTAAAGAAGAGGCTGCCTTCTATGTATTTAGTTATAAAGAGCAACCACAAGTCACAAGTGAGGTTCTCATCCAAGCACAATATACAATAGATACAATGAAAGAAACAATACAATATTTCGAGATCGGGTATACCTGGAGGTCCAGCTGGGCACAGAGTTGGTGGGCACTGAGTAGATGAACCTGTTGTGAGGGTATATGGAGTCCATTGAGCCAGCAAAATAAAATATTAATGTACCTGGTTGTCCAGTGTGATGAGGCCGCCCAGTCTTAGTATGATATGGTGACTTTGTGTGTGAGCCTGTCATGCATGAATGTTAAAGACGTTAAAAAAAAGTATAGAATGCGCTGTTGGTATATAACGTCCTCACCGGAAGATCCAGGTGGGCCTTGAGTTGGTACACCTATGGTGCATGAAGGGGGTACAGAATGAACACCAAATATGATACAGTGGCCATGCACAATATAGCATTTACTTGAAGGTCCAAATGGACTTTGAGTTGGAGCCTGAGTTGTTGGTATGCCTGAATGGGGTACAGTGTGAGCACCAAACATAAGTCTAGTGGCAATGGACAAATAGAGCATTTACTTGAAGGTCCATATGGACTTTGAGTTAGAGGCTGAGTTGTTGGAATACCTGAATGGGGTACAGTGTGAGCACCAAACATAAGTCTAGTGGCAATGGACAAATAGAGCATTTACTTGAAGGTCCATATGGACTTTGAGTTGGAGGCTGAGTTGTTAGAATACCTGAATGGGGTACAGTGTGAGCACCAAACATAAGTCTAGTGGCAATGGACAAATAGAGCATTTACTTGAAGGTCCATATGGGCTTTTAGTGGGAGGTTGACTTGGTGTGCCTGTCATTCAAGTGCATAAAGTAAATACTGCATGGCAGTGGATTGAAAGGAATACCTACCTGCAGGTGTGGTGGGGACACGATCTGGGATAGTGCTGGGTGTTCCTGTATTTAAGAGATGTCAAGATTATTCAAATACCAATGCAAGCATGAACATTGTTACCTGAAGTTCCTGGAGTGACTGAAGTTGGAATCATTGTGGTTTCACCTGTTAAAAAGCATATGAAGGTAGTACATGCATGGCCACCAAAACATACCAGGAGTTGCAGGTGGACCACCTGTGGTGTATCAAGAGGGGACCAAATGAGCACCAAACATAATAGAGTGGCAATGCACAATATAGCATTTACTTGAAGGTCCATATGGACTTTGAGTTGGAGGCTGAGTTGTTGGAATACCTGAATGGGGTACAGTGTGAGCACCAAACATAAGTCTAGTGGCAATGGACAAATAGAGCATTTACTTGAAGGTCCATATGGACTTTGAGTTGGAGGCTGAGTTGTTGGAATACCTGAATGGGGTACAGTGTGAGCACCAAACATAAGTCTAGTGGCAATGGACAAATAGAGCATTTACTTGAAGGTCCATATGGGCTTTTAGTGGGAGGTTGACTTGGTGTGCCTGTCATTCAAGTGCATAAAGTAAATACTGCATGGCAGTGGATTGAAAGGAATACCTACCTGCAGGTGTGGTGGGGACACGATCTGGGATAGTGCTGGGTGTTCCTGTATGTAAGAGATGTCAAGATTATTCAAATACCAATGCAAGCATGAACATTGTTACCTGAAGTTCCTGGAGTGACTGAAGTTGGAATCATTGTGGTTTCACCTGTTAAAAAGCATATGAAGGTAGTACATGCATGGCCACCAAAACATACCAGGAGTTGCAGGTGGACCACCTGTGGTGTATCAAGAGGGGACCAAATGAGCACCAAACATAATAGAGTGGCAATGCACAATATAGCATTTACTTGAAGGTCCATATGGACTTTGAGTTGGAGGCTGAGTTGTTGGAATACCTGAATGGGGTACAGTGTGAGCACCAAACATAAGTCTAGTGGCAATGCACAAATAGAGCATTTACTTGAAGGTCCATATGGGCTTTTAGTGGGAGGCTGACTTGGTGTGCCTGTCATTCAAGTGCATAAAGTAAATACTGCATGGCAGTGGATTGAAAGGAATACCTACTTGCAGGTGTGGTGGGGACACGATCTGGGATAGTGCTGGGTGTTCCTGTATGTATGAGATGTCAAGAATATTCAAATACCAATGCAAGCGTGAACATTGTTACCTGAAGTTCCTGGAGTGACTGAAGTTGGAATCGTTGTGGTTTCACCTGTTAAAAAGCATATGAAGGTAGTACATGCATGGCCACCAACACATACCAGGAGTTGCAGGTGGACCATCTACGGTGTATCAAGAGGGGACCAAATGAGCACCAAACATAATAGAGTGGCAATGCACAATATAGCATTTACTTGAAGGTCCATATGGACTTTGAGTTGGAGCCTGAGTTGTTGGAATACCTGAATGGGGTACAGTGTGAGCACCAAACATAAGTCTAGTGGCAATGGACAAATTGAGCATTTTATACCTGGAGTTCCATATGGGAGTGTGCCTGTCGTGCAGTTGTGTGAATTGAGTACAGAATGTGCACATGCTGTGAGTACTCTCATAGGTGTACTAACCTGGAGGTACAGGTGTGCGTACAGTAGGAGGAGCCTGAGTTGGTATGCCTGTGGGCCAAGAAGGAAGTATAATAGATTCACATGTACTGAAAGTGCTGGAAATCTGTACCAGGTGTTCCAGATGGGGCCTTGGTGGGAGTCTCAGTGGTGGGTACACCTAAGAATGGATTTCGCAATAAAGCATTGGCTATTCTTGCGATCATAGATTGAATATGTACCTGGATATGTAGGGTGTCCTGTACCAGGAGTAGCAGGGGGACTCTTTGTGTGAGTGCCTGTGATGCATGCATTTGAAGGGAGGTTGCAAACATGGTCTCAATATGATACAAAGAGCCAGTGTATGCAATACTCACCTGGAGCCTTAGTTGGTTCTCCTGATGTTTGTATACAGCATGAGAACACAGGATATGAACAGCAATGTACATAATAGTCTATCAAATGCTTTCAATATGCACATGTACAGTGTACCTGGAGATGCGGTATGTTTTGTATGATGAGGCTTAGTGGAATGTGGACTCTTTGTGTCTGTGCCTGTCATGCATGCAGTTCAAGGGAGGTTGCAAAACAGTATGGAATGCTTTGTCGATATGATACAAAGAGCCAGTGTATGTAATACTCACCTGCTGGAGCCTTAGTTGGTTCTCCTAATGTTTGTATACAATATGAGAACACAGGATACGAACAGCAATGTACATAATAGTATATCAAATGCTTTCAATATGCACATGCACAGTGTACCTGGAGATGCGGTATGTTTTGTATGATGAGGCTTAGTGGAATGTGGACTCTTTGAGCCTGATGCAGTTCAAGGGAGGTTGCAAAACAGTATGGAATGCTTTGTCAATATGATACAAAGAGCCAGTGTATGCAATACTCACCTGCTGGAGCCTTAGTTGGTTCTCCTGATGTTTATATACAGCATGAGAACAAAGGAGAGAAACAGAAATGTACATAATAGTCTATCAAATGCTTTCAATATGCACATGTACAGTGTACCTGGAGATGCGGTATGTTTTGTATGATGAGGCTTAGTGGAATGTGGACTCTTTGTGTCTGTGCCTGTCATGCATGCAGTTCAAGGGAGGTTGCAAAACAGTATGGAAGGCTTTGTCAATATGATACAAAGAGCCAGTGTATGCAAAAATCACCTGCTGGAGCCTTAGTTGGTTCTACTGATGTTTGTATTCAATATGAGAACACAAGATATGAACAGCAAAGTACATAAACACTCTTGCATATTTTAATGGCAATACACAATAGAGCATTTACTTGAAGGTCCATATGGGCTTTTAGTGGGAGGTTGACTTGGTGTGCCTGTCATTCAAGTGCATAAAGTAAATACTGCATGGCAGTAGATTGAAAGGAATATCTACCTGCAGGTAAGCAAGAGATGTCAAGAATATTCAAATACCAATGCAAGCATGAACATTGTTACCTGAAGGTCCTGGAGTGAATGGAGTTGGAATCTTTGTTGTTTCACCTGTTAAAAGCATATGAAGATAGTATACGCATGGTCACCAACACATACCAGGAGTTGCAGGTGGACCACCTGTGGTGTATCAAGAGGGGACCAAATGAGCACCAAACATAATAGAGTGGCAATGCACAAGGTAACATTTACTTGAAGGTCCATATGGACTTTGAGTTGGAGGCTGAGTTGTTGGTATGCCTGAAGGTCCAAATGGACTTTGAGTTGGAAGCTGAGTTGTTGGTGTACCTGATTGGGGTACAGTGTGAGCACCAAACATAAGTCTAGTGACAATGGACAAATAGAGCATTTACTTGAAGGTCCATATGGACTTTGAGTTGGAGGCTGAGTTGTTGGAATACCTGAATAGGGTACAGTGTGAGCACCAAACATAAGTCTAATGACAATGGACAAATAGAGCATTTACTTGAAGGTCCATATGGACTTTGAGTTGGAGGCTGAGTTGTTGGAATACCTGAATGGGGTACAGTGTGAGCACCAAACATAAGTCTAGTGGCAATGCACAAATAGAGCATTTACTTGAAGGTCCATATGGACTTTGAGTTGGAGGCTGAGTTGGTGTGCCTGTCATTCAAGTGCATAAAGTAAATACTGCATGGCAGTGGATTGAAAGGAATACCTACCTGCAGGTGTGGTGGGGACACGATCTGGGATACTGCTGGGTGTTCCTGTATGTAAGAGATGTCAAGAATATTCAAATACCAATGCAAGCATGAACATTGTTACCTGAAGTTCCTGGAGTGACTGAAGTTGGAATCTTTGTGGTTTCACCTGTTAAAAAGCATATGAAGGTAGTACATGCATGGCCACCAACACATACCAGGAGTTGCAGGTGGACCACCTGTGGTGTATCAAGAGGGGACCAAATGAGCACCAAACATAAGTCTAGTGGCAATGCACAATATAGCATTTACTTGAAGGTCCATATGGACTTTGAGTTGGAGGCTGAGTTGTTGGAATACCTGAATGGGGTACAGTGTGAGCACCAAACATAAGTCTAGTGGCAATGCACAAATAGAGCATTTACTTGAAGGTCCATATGGACTTTGAGTTGGAGGCTGAGTTGGTGTGCCTGTCATTCAAGTGCATAAAGTAAATACTGCATGGCAGTGGATTAAAAGGAATACCTACCTGCAGGTGTGGTGGGGACACGATCTGGGATAGTGCTGGGTGTTCCTGTATGTAAGAGATGTCAAGAATATTCAAATACCAATGCAAGCATGAACATTGTTACCTGAAGTTCCTGGAGTGACTGAAGTTGGAATCTTTGTGGTTTCACCTGTTAAAAAGCATATGAAGGTAGTACATGCATGGCCACCAACACATACCAGGAGTTGCAGGTGGACCACCTGTGGTGTATCAAGAGGGGACCAAATGAGCACCAAACATAATAGAGTGGCAATGCACAATATAGCATTTACTTGAAGGTCCATATGGACTTTGAGTTGGAGCCTGAGTTGTTGGAATACCTGAATGGGGTACAGTGTGAGCACCAAACATAAGTCTAGTGGCAATGGACAAATAGAGCATTTACTTGAAGGTCCATATGGACTTTGAGTTGGAGCCTGAGTTGTTGGAATACCTGAATGGGGTACAGTGTGAGCACCAAACATAAGTCTAGTGGCAATGGACAAATTGAGCATTTTATACCTGGAGTTCCATATGGGAGTGTGCCTGTCGTGCAGTTGTGTGAATTGAGTACAGAATGTGCACATGCTGTGAGTACTCTCATAGGTGTACTAACCTGGAGGTACAGGTGTGCGTACAGTAGGAGGAGCCTGAGTTGGTATGCCTGTGGGCCAAGAAGGAAGTATAATAGATTCACATGTACTGAAAGTGCTGGAAATCTGTACCAGGAGTTCCAGATGGGGCCTTAGTGGGAGTCTCAGTGGTGGGTACACCTAAGAATGGATTTCGCAATAAAGCATTGGCTATTCTTGCGATCATAGATTGAATATGTACCTGGATATGTAGGGTGTCCTGTACCAGGAGTAGCAGGGGGACTCTTTGTGTGAGTGCCTGTGATGCATGTATTTGAAGGGAGGTTGCAAACATGGTTTCAATATGATACAAAGAGCCAGTGTATGCAATACTCACCTGGAGCCTTAGTTGGTTCTCCTGATGTTTGTATACAGCATGAGAACACAGGATATGAACAGCAATGTACATAATAGTCTCTCAAATGCTTTCAATATGCACATGTACAGTGTACCTGGAGATGCGGTATGTTTTGTACGATGAGGCTTAGTGGAATGTGGACTCTTTGTGCCTGTGCCTGTCATGCATGCAGTTCAAGGGAGGTTGCAAAATAGCAAGAATGCAGTCTCAAAATGACACAAAGAGCCAGTGTATGCAATACTCACCTGCTGGAGCCTTAGTTGGTTCTTCTAATGTTTGTATACAATATGAGAATACAGGATACGAACAGCAATGTTCATAATAGTATATCAAATGCTTTCAATTTGCACAAGTACAGTGTACCTGGAGATGCGGTATGTTTTGTATGATGAGGCTTAGTGGAATGTGGACTCTTTGTGTCTGTGCCTGACATGCATGCAGTTCAAGGGAGGTTGCAAAATAGCAAGAATGCAGTCTCAAAATGACACAAAGAGCCAGTGTATGCAATACTCACCTGGAGCCTTAGTTGGTTCTCCTGATGTTTGTATACAATATGAGAACACAGGAGGTAAACAGCAATGTACATAATAGTCTATCAAATGCTTTCAATATGCACAAGTACAGTGTACCTGGAGATGCGGTATGTTTTGTATGATGAGGCTTAGTGGAATGTGGACTCTTTGTGTCTGTGCCTGTCATGCATGCAGTTCAAGGGAGGTTGCAAAACAGTATGGAATGCTTTGTCAATATGATAGAATGAGCCAGTGTATGCAATACTCACCTGCTGGAGCCTTAGTTGGTTCTCCTAATGTTTGTATACAATATGAGAACACAGGATACGAACAGCAATGTACATAATAGTATATCAAATGCTTTCAATATGCACATGCACAGTGTACCTGGAGATGCGGTATGTTTTGTATGATGAGGCTTAGTGGAATGTGGACTCTTTGAGCCTGATGCAGTTCAAGGGAGGTTGCAAAACAGTATGGAATGCTTTGTCAATATGATACAAAGAGCCAGTGTATGCAATACTCACCTGCTGGAGCCTTAGTTGGTTCTCCTGATGTTTATATACAGCATGAGAACAAAGGAGAGAAACAGAAATGTACATAATAGTCTATCAAATGCTTTCAATATGCACATGTACAGTGTACCTGGAGATGCGGTATGTTTTGTATGATGAGGCTTAGTGGAATGTGGACTCTTTGTGTCTGTGCCTGTCATGCATGGAGTTCAAGGGAGGTTGCAAAACAGTATGGAAGGCTTTGTCAATATGATACAAAGAGCCTGTGTATGCAAAAATCACCTGCTGGAGCCTTAGTTGGTTCTACTGATGTTTGTATTCAATATGAGAACACAAGATATGAACAGCAAAGTACATAAACACTCTTGCATATTTTAATGGCAATACACAATAGAGCATTTACTTGACGGTCCATATGGGCTTTTAGTTGGAGGTTGACTGGGTGTGCCTGTCATTCAAGTGCATAAAGTAAATACTGCATGGCAGTAGATTGAAAGGAATATCTACCTGCAGGTAAGCAAGAGATGTCAAGAATATTCAAATACCAATGTAAGCATGAACATTGTTACCTGAAGGTCCTGGAGTGAATGGAGTTTGAATCTTTGTTGTTTCACCTGTTAAAAGCATATGAAGATAGTATACGCATGGTCACCAACACATACCAGGAGTTGCAGGTGGACCACCTGTGGTGTATCAAGAGGGGACCAAATGAGCACCAAACATAATAGAGTGGCAATGCACAAGGTAGCATTTACTTGAAGGTCCATATGGACTTTGAGTTGGAGGCTGAGTTGTTGGTATGCCTGAAGGTCCAAATGGACTTTGAGTTGGAGGCTGAGTTGTTGGTATGCCTGAAGGTCCAAATGGACTTTGAGTTGGAGGCTGAGTTGTTGGTATGCCTGAAGGTCCAAATGGACTTTGAGTTGGAGGCTGAGTTGTTGGTATACCTGATTGGGGTACAGTGTGAGCACCAAACATAAGTCTAGTGACAATGGACAAATAGAGCATTTACTTGAAGGTCCATATGGACTTTGAGTTGGAGGCTGAGTTGTTGGAATACCTGAATAGGGTACAGTGTGAGCACCAAACATAAGTCTAGTGACAATGGACAAATAGAGCATTTACTTGAAGGTCCATATGGACTTTGAGTTGGAGGCTGAGTTGTTGGAATACCTGAATGGGGTACAGTGTGAGCACCAAACATAAGTCTAGTGGCAATGCACAAATAGAGCATTTACTTGAAGGTCCATATGGACTTTGAGTTGGAGGCTGAGTTGGTGTGCCTGTCATTCAAGTGCATAAAGTAAATACTGCATGGCAGTGGATTGAAAGGAATACCTACCTGCAGGTGTGGTGGGGACACGATCTGGGATAGTGCTGGGTGTTCCTGTATGTAAGAGATGTCAAGAATATTCAAATACCAATGCAAGCATGAACATTATTACCTGAAGTTCCTGGAGTGACTGAAGTTGGAATCATTGTGGTTTCACCTGTTAAAAAGCATTATGAAGGTAGTACATGCATGGCCACCAACACATACCAGGAGTTGCAGGTGGACCACCTGTGGTGTATCAAGAGGGGACCAAATGAGCACCAAACATAATAGAGTGGCAATGCACAATGTAGCATTTACTTGAAGGTCCATATGGACTTTGAGTTGGAGGCTGAGTTGTTGGAATACCTGAATGGGGTACAGTGTGAGCACCAAACATAAGTCTAGTGGCTATGGACAAATAGAGCATTTACTTGAAGGTCCATATGGACTTTGAGTTGGAGGCTGAGTTGTTGGAATACCTGAATGGGGTACAGTGTGAGCACCAAACATAAGTCTAGTGGCAATGGACAAATAGAGCATTTACTTGAAGGTCCATATGGGCTTTTAGTGGGAGGTTGACTTGGTGTGCCTGTCATTCAAGTGCATAAAGTAAATACTGCATGGCAGTGGATTGAAAGGAATATCTACCTGCAGGTAAGCAAGAGATGTCAAGAATATTCAAATACCAATGCAAGCATGAACATTGTTACCTGAAGGTCCTGGAGTGAATGGAGTTGGAATCTTTGTTGTTTCACCTGTTAAAAGCATATGAAGATAGTATACGCATGGTCACCAACACATACCAGGAGTTGCAGGTGGACCACCTGTGGTGTATCAAGAGGGGACCAAATGAGCACCAAACATAATAGAGTGGCAATGCACAATGTAGCATTTACTTGAAGGTCCATATGGACTTTGAGTTGGAGGCTGAGTTGTTGGTATGCCTGAAGGTCCAAATGGACTTTGAGTTGGAGGCTGAGTTGTTGGTATGCCTGAAGGTCCAAATGGACTTTGAGTTGGAGGCTGAGTTGTTGGTATACCTGATTGGGGTACAGTGTGAGCACCAAACATAAGTCTAGTGACAATGGACAAATAGAGCATTTACTTGAAGGTCCATATGGACTTCGAGTTGGAGGCTGAGTTGTTGGAATACCTGAATAGGGTACAGTGTGAGCACCAAACATAAGTCTAGTGACAATGGACAAATAGAGCATTTACTTGAAGGTCCATATGGACTTTGAGTTGGAGGCTGAGTTGTTGGAATACCTGAATGGGGTACAGTGTGAGCACCAAACATAAGTCTAGTGGCAATGCACAAATAGAGCATTTACTTGAAGGTCCATATGGACTTTGAGTTGGAGGCTGAGTTGGTGTGCCTGTCATTCAAGTGCATAAAGTAAATACTGCATGGCAGTGGATTGAAAGGAATACCTACCTGCAGGTTTGGTGGGGACACGATCTGGGATAGTGCTGGGTGTTCCTGTATGTAAGAGATGTCAAGAATATTCAAATACCAATGCAAGCATGAACATTATTACCTGAAGTTCCTGGAGTGACTGAAGTTGGAATCATTGTGGTTTCACCTGTTAAAAAGCATTATGAAGGTAGTACATGCATGGCCACCAACACATACCAGGAGTTGCAGGTGGACCACCTGTGGTGTATCAAGAGGGGACCAAATGAGCACCAAACATAATAGAGTGGCAATGCACAATGTAGCATTTACTTGAAGGTCCATATGGACTTTGAGTTGGAGGCTGAGTTGTTGGAATACCTGAATGGGGTACAGTGTGAGCACCAAACATAAGTCTAGTGGCAATGGACAAATAGAGCATTTACTTGAAGGTCCATATGGACTTTGAGTTGGAGGCTGAGTTGTTGGAATACCTGAATGGGGTACAGTGTGAGCACCAAACATAAGTCTAGTGGCAATGGACAAATAGAGCATTTACTTGAAGGTCCATATGGGCTTTTAGTGGGAGGTTGACTTGGTGTGCCTGTCATTCAAGTGCATAAAGTAAATACTGCATGGCAGTGGATTGAAAGGAATATCTACCTGCAGGTAAGCAAGAGATGTCAAGAATATTCAAATACCAATGCAAGCATGAACATTGTTACCTGAAGGTCCTGGAGTGAATGGAGTTGGAATCTTTGTTGTTTCACCTGTTAAAAGCATATGAAGATAGTATACGCATGGTCACCAACACATACCAGGAGTTGCAGGTGGACCACCTGTGGTGTATCAAGAGGGGACCAAATGAGCACCAAACATAATAGAGTGGCAATGCACAAGGTAGCATTTACTTGAAGGTCCATATGGACTTTGAGTTGGAGGCTGAGTTGTTGGTATGCCTGAAGGTCCAAATGGACTTTGAGTTGGAGGCTGAGTTGTTGGTATGCCTGAAGGTCCAAATGGACTTTGAGTTGGAGGCTGAGTTGTTGGTATACCTGATTGGGGTACAGTGTGAGCACCAAACATAAGTCTAGTGACAATGGACAAATAGAGCATTTACTTGAAGGTCCATATGGATTTTGAGTTGGAGGCTGAGTTGTTGGAATACCTGAATGGGGTACAGTGTGAGCACCAAACATAAGTCTAGTGGCAATGGACAAATAGAGCATTTACTTGAAGGTCCATATGGACTTCGAGTTGGAGGCTGAGTTGTTGGAATACCTGAATAGGGTACAGTGTAAGCACCAAACATAAGTCTAGTGACAATGGACAAATAGAGCATTTACTTGAAGGTCCATATGGACTTTGAGTTGGAGGCTGAGTTGTTGGAATACCTGAATGGGGTACAGTGTGAGCACCAAACATAAGTCTAGTGGCAATGCACAAATAGAGCATTTACTTGAAGGTCCATATGGACTTTGAGTTGGAGGCTGAGTTGGTGTGCCTGTTATTCAAGTGCATAAAGTAAATACTGCATGGCAGTGGATTGAAAGGAATACCTACCTGCAGGTGTGGTGGGGACACGATCTGGGATAGTGCTGGGTGTTCCTGTATGTAAGAGATGTCAAGAATATTCAAATACCAATGCAAGCATGAACATTATTACCTGAAGTTCCTGGAGTGACTGAAGTTGGAATCATTGTGGTTTCACCTGTTAAAAAGCATTATGAAGGTAGTACATGCATGGCCACCAACACATACCAGGAGTTGCAGGTGGACCACCTGTGGTGTATCAAGAGGGGACCAAATGAGCACCAAACATAATAGAGTGGCAATGCACAATGTAGCATTTACTTGAAGGTCCATATGGACTTTGAGTTGGAGGCTGAGTTGTTGGAATACCTGAATGGGGTACAGTGTGAGCACCAAACATAAGTCTAGTCGCAATGGACAAATATAGCATTTACTTGAAGGTCCATATGGACTTTGAGTTGGAGGCTGAGTTGTTGGAATACCTGAATGGGGTACAGTGTGAGCACCAAACATAAGTCTAGTGGCAATGGACAAATAGAGCATTTACTTGAAGGTCCATATGGACTTTGAGTGGGAGGTTGACTTGGTGTGCCTGTCATTCAAGTGCATAAAGTAAATACTGCATGGCAGTGGATTGAAAGGAATACCTACCTGCAGGTGTGGTGGGGACACGATTTGGGATAGTGCTGGGTGTTCCTGTATGTAAGAGATGTCAAGAATATTCAAATACCAATGCAAGCATGAACATTGTTACCTGAAGTTCCTGGAGTGACTGAAGTTGGAATCATTGTGGTTTCACCTGTTAAAAACCATATGAAGGTAGTACATGCATGGCCACCAACACATACCAGGAGTTGCAGGTGGACCACCTGTGGTGTATCAAGAGGGGACCAAATGAGCACCAAACATAATAGAGTGGCAATGCACAATGTAGCATTTACTTGAAGGTCCATATGGACTTTGAGTTGGAGGCTGAGTTGTTGGAATACCTGAATGGGGTACAGTGTGAGCACCAAACATAAGTCTAGTGGCAATGCACAAATAGCGCATTTACTTGAAGGTCCATATGGACTTTGAGTTGGAGGCTGAGTTGTTGGAATACCTGAATGGGGTACAGTGTGAGCACCAAACATAGGTCCCGTGGCAATGCACGAATTGAGCATTTTATACCTGGAGTTCCATATGGGAGTGTGCCTGTCGTGCAGTTGTGTGAGTTGAGTACAGAATGTGCACATGCTGTGAGTACTCTCATAGGTGTACTAACCTGGAGGTACAGGTGTGCGTACAGTAGGAGGAGCCTGAGTTGGTATGCCTGTGGGCCATGAAGGAAGTATAATAGATTCACATGTACTGAAAGTGCTGGAAATCTGTACCAGGTGTTCCAGATGGGGCCTTAGTGGGAGTCTCAGTAGTGGGTACACCTAAGAATGGATTTCGCAATAAAGCATAGGCTATTCTTGTGATTATAGATTGAATATGTACCTGGATATGTAGGGTGTCCTGTACCAGGAGTAGCAGGGGGACTCTTTGTGTGAGGGCCTGTGATACATGTATTTGATAGGAGGTTGCAAACACGGTCTCAATATGACACAAAGAGCCAGTGTATGCAATACTCACCTGGAGCCTTAGTTGGTTCTCCTGATGTTTGTATACGACATGAGAACACAGGAGATAAACAGCAATGTACATAATATTCTATCAGATGCTTTCATTATGCACATGCACAGTGTACCTGGAGATGCGGTATGTTTTGTATGATGAGGCTTAGTGGAATGTGGACTCTTTGTGCCTGTGCCTGTCATGCATGCAGTTCAAGGGAGGTTACAAAATAGCAAGAATGCAGTCTCAAAATGACACAAAGAGTCAGTGTATGTAATACTCACCTGGAGCCTTAGTTGGTTCTCCTGATGTTTTTATATGACATGAGAACACAGGAGGTAAACAGCAATGTACATAATAGTATATGAAATGCTTCAATATGCACATGTACAGTGTACCTGGAGATGCGGTATGTTTTGTATGATGAGGCTTAGTGGAATGTGGACTCTTTGTGTTCGTGCCTGTCATGTATGCAATTCAAGGGAGGTTGCAAAATAGCAAAAATGCAGTCTCAAAATGATACAAAGAGCCAGTGTTTGCAATACTCACCTGCTGGAGCCTTAGTTGGTTCTCCTGATGTTTTTATACAATATGAGAACACAGGATATGAACAGCAATGTACATAATAGTCTATCAAATGCTTTCAATATGCACATGCACAGTGTACCTGGAGATGCGGTATGTTTTGTATGATGAGGCTTAGTGGAATGTGGACTCTTTGAGCCTGTGCCTGTCATGCATGCAGTTCAAGGGAGGTTGCAAAACAGTATGGAATGCTTTGTCGATATGATACAAAGAGCCAGTGTATGCAATACTCACCTGCTGGAGCCTTAGTTGGTTCTCCTAATGTTTGTATACAATATGAGAACACAGGATACGAACAGCAATGTACATAATAGTATATCAAATGCTTTCAATTTGCACAAGTACAGTGTACCTGGAGATGCGGTATGTTTTGTATGATGAGGCTTAGTGGAATGTGGACTCTTTGTGTCTGTGCCTGACATGAATGCAGTTCAAGGGAGGTTGCAAAATAGCAAGAATGCAGTCTCAAAATGACACAAAGAGCCAGTGTATGCAATACTCACCTGGAGCCTTAGTTGGTTCTCCTGATGTTTGTATACAATATGAGAACACAGGAGATAAACAGCAATGTACATAATAGTCTATCAAATGCTTTCAATATGCACAAGTACAGTGTACCTGGAGATGCGGTATGTTTTGTATGATGAGGCTTAGTGGAATGTGGACTCTTTGTGTCTGTGCCTGTCATGCATGCAGTTGAAGGGAGGTTGCAAAACAGTATGGAATGCTTAGTCAATATGATAGAATGAGCCAGTGTATGCAAAAATCACCTTCTGGGGCCCTAGTTGGTTCTGCTGATGTTTGTATTCAATATAAGAACACAAGATATGAACAGCAAAGTACATAAACACTCTTGCATATTTTAGTGGCTATACACAATAGAGCATTTACTTGAAGGTCCATATGGGCTTTTAGTTGGAGGTTGACTGGGTGTGCCTGTCATTCAAGTGCATAAAGTAAATACTGCATGGCACTAGATTGAAAGGAATACCTACCTGCAGGTGTGGTGGGGGCACGATCTGGGATAGTGCTGGGTGTTCCTGTAAGTAAGAGATGTCAAGCATATTCAAATACCAATGCAAGCATGAACATTGTTACCTGAAGTTCCTGGGGTTACTGAAGTTGGAATCTTTGTGGTTTCACCTGTTAAAAAGCATATGAAGGTAGTACATGCATGGCCACCAACACATACCAGGAGTTGCAGGTGGACCACCTGTGGTGTATCAAGAGGGGACCAAATGAGCACCAACCATAATAGAGTGGCAATGCACAATGTAGCATTTACTTGAAGGTCCATATGGACTTTGAGTTGGAGCCTGAGTTGTTGGTATGCCTGAAGGTCCAAATGGACTTTGAGGTGGAGGCTGAGTTGTTGGTATGCCTGAAGGTCCAAATGAATTTTGAGTTGGAGCCTGAGTTGTTGGTATACCTGATTGGGGTACAGTGTGAGCACCAAACATAAGTCTAGTGGCAATGGACAAATAGAGCATTTACTTGAAGGTCCATATGGGCTTTTAGTGGGAGGTTGACTTGGTGTGCCTGTCATTCAAGTGCATAAAGTAAATACTGCATGGCAGTGGATTGAAAGGAATACCTACCTGCAGGTGTGGTGGGGACACGATCTGGGACAGTGCTGGGTGTTCCTGTATGTAAGAGATGTCAAGCATATTCAAATACCAATGCAAGCATGAACATTGTTACCTGAAGTTCCAGGATGTTTGTATACGACATGAGAGCACAGGAGGTAAACAGCAATGTACATAATAGTATATCAAAATGCTTCAATATGCACATGCACAGTGTACCTGGAGATGCGGTATGTTTTGTATGATGAGGCTTAGTGGAATGGGGACTCTTTGGGTTCGTGCCTGTCATGTATGCAATTCAAGGGAGGTTGGAAAACAGCATGGAATGCAGTCTCAAAATGATACAAAGAGCCAGTATATGCAATACTCACTTGGAGCCTTAGTTGGTTCTCCTGATGTTTGTATAGGACATGAGAACACAGGAGGTTAAACAGCAATGTACATAATAGTCTATCAAATGCTTTCAATATGCACATGCACAGTGTACCTGGAGATGCGGTATGTTTTGTATGATGAGGCTTAGTGGAATGTGGACTCTTTGTGCCTGTGCCTGTCATGCATGCAGTTCAAGGGAGGTTGCAAAACAGTATGGAATGCTTTGTCAATATGATACAAAGAGCCAGTGTATGCAATACTAACCTGCTGGAGCCTTAGTTGGTTCTCCTGATGTTTGTATACAGCATGAGAACAAAGGAGAGAAACAGAAATGTACATAATAGTCTATCAAATGCTTTCAATATGCACATGTACAGTGTACCTGGAGATGCGGTATGTTTTGTATGATGAGGCTTAGTGGAATGTGGACTCTTTGAGCCTGATGCAGTTCATGGGAGTTTGTAAAACAGTATGGAATGCCTTGTCAATATGATACAAAGAGCCAGTGTATGAAATACTCACCTGCTGGAGCCTTAGTTGGTTCTCCTAATGTGTGTATATAATATGTGAACACAGGATACGAACAGCAATGTACATAATAGTATATCAAGTGCTTTCAATATGCATATGCACAGAGTACCTGGAGATGCGGTATGTTTTGTATGATGAGGCTTAGTGGAATGTGGACTCTTTGTGTCTGTGCCTGTCATGCATGCAGTTCAAGGGAGGTTGCAAAATAGCAAGAATGCAGTCTCAAAATGACACAAAGAGCCAGTGTATGCAATACTCACCTGCTGGAGCCTTAGTTGGTTCTCCTAATGTGTGTATATAATATGTGAACACAGGATACGAACAGCAATGTGCATCATAGTATATCAGATGCTTTCAATATGCATATGCACAGAGTACCTGGAGATGCGGTATGTTTTGTATGATGAGGCTTAGTGGAATGTGGACTCTTTGTGTCTGTACCTGTCATGCATGCAGTTCAAGGGAGGTTGCAAAATAGCAAGAATGCAGTCTCAAAATGACACAAAGAGCCAGGGTATGCAATACTCACCTGGAGCCTTAGTTGGTTCTCCTGATGTTTGTATAGGACATGAGAACACAAGATATGAACAGCAATGTACATAATAGTCTATCAAATGCTTTCAATATGCACATGTCAAGTGTACCTGGAGATGCAGTATGTTTTGTATGATGAGGCTTAGTGGAACGTGGACTCTTTGTGTCTGTGCCTGTCATGCATGCAGTTGAAGGGAGGTTGCAAAACAGTATGGAAGGCTTTGTCGATATGATACAAAGAGCCAGTGTATGTAATACTCACCTGCTGGAGCCTTAGTTGGTTCTCCTGATGTTTGTATACAATATGAGAACACAGGAGATATACAGCAATGTACATAATAGTCTATCAAATGCTTTCAATATGCACAAGTACAGTGTACCTGGAGATGCGGTATGTTTTGTATGATGAGGCTTAGTGGAATGTGGACTCTTTGTGTCTGTGCCTGTCATGCATGCAGTTGAAGGGAGGTTGCAAAACAGTATGGAATGCTTTGTCGATATGATACAAAGAGCCAGTGTATGCAAAAATCACCTGCTGGGGCCTTAGTTGGTTCTACTGATGTTTGTATTCAATATGAGAGCACAAGATATGAACAGCAAAGTACATAAATACTCTTGCATATTTTAGTGGCAATACACAATAGAGCATTTACTTGAAGGTCCATATGGGCTTTTAGTTGGAGGTTGACTGGGTGTGCCTGTCATTCAAGTGCATAAAGTAAATACTGCATGGCAGTAGATTGAAAGGAATATCTACCTGCAGGTGTGGTGGGGGCATGATCTGGGATAGAGCTGGGTGTTCCTGTAAGTAAGAGATGTCAAGCATATTCAAATACCAATGCAAGCATGAGCATTGTTACCTGAAGGTCCTGGAGTGAATGGAGTTGGAATCTTTGTTGTTTCACCTGTTAAAAGCATATAAAGATAGTATACGCATGGTCACCAACACAAACCAGGAGTTGCAGGTGGACCACCTGTGGTGTATCAAGAGGGGACCAAATGAGCACCAAACATAATAGAGTGGCAATGCACAATGTAGCATTTACTTGAAGGTCCATATGGACTTTGAGTTGGAGCCTGAGTTGTTGGTATGCCTGAAGGTCCAAATGGACTTTGAGTTGGAGGCTGAGTTGTTGGTATGCCTGAAGGTCCAAAAGGATTTTGAGTTGGAGCATGAGTTGTTGGTATACCTGATTGGGGTACAGTGTGAGCACCAAGCACAAGTCTAGTGGCAATGGACAAATTGAGCATTTACTTGAAGGTCCATATGGACTTTGAGTTGGAGGCTGAGTTGTTGGAATACCTGAATGGGGTACAGTGTGAGCACCAAACATAAGTCTAGTGGCAATGCACAAATAGAGCATTTACTTGAAGGTCCATATGGCTTTTAGTGGGAGGTTGACTTGGTGTGCCTGTCATTCAAGTGCATAAAGTAAATACTGCATGGCAGTGGATTGAAAGGAATACCTACCTACAGGTGTGGCGGGGACACGATCTGGGATAGTGCTGGTGTTCCTGTATGTAAGAGATGTCAAGCATATTCAAATACCAATGCAAGCATGAACATTGTTACCTGAAGTTCCTGGAGTGACTGAAGTTGGAATCTTGTGGTTTCACCTGTTAAAAAGCATATGAAGGTAGTACATGCATGGCCACCAACACATACCAGGAGTTGCAGGTGGACCACCTGTGGTGTATCAAGAGGGGACCAAATGAGCACCAAACATAATAGAGTGGCAATGCACAATGTAGCATTTACTTGAAGGTCCATATGGACTTTGAGTTGGAGGCTGAGTTGTTGGAATACCTGAATGGGGTACAGTGTGAGCACCAAACATAAGCCGAGTGGCAATGGACAAATTGAGCATTTTATACCTGGAGTTCCATATGGGAGTGTGCCTGTCGTGCAGTTGTGTGAATTGAGTACAGAATGTGCACATTATGCGAGTACTCTCATAGGTGTACTAACCTGGAGGTACAGGTGTGCGTACAGTAGGAGGAGCCTGAGTTGGTATGCCTGTGGGGCAAGAAGGAAGTATAATAGATTCACATGTACTGAAAGTGCTGGAAATCTGTACCAGGTGTTCCAGATGGGGCCTTGGTGGGAGTCTCTGTGGTGGGTACACCTAAGAATGGATTTTGCAATAAAGCATTGGCTATTCTTGTGATCATAGATTGAATATGTACCTGGATATGTAGGGTGTCCTGTACCAGGAGTAGCAGGGGGACTCTTTGTGTTCGGGCCTGTCATGTATGCAATTCAAGGGAGGTTGCAAAATAGCAAGAATGCAGTCTCAAAATGATACAAAGAGCCAGTGTTTGCAATACTCACCTGCTGGAGCCTTAGTTGGTTCTCCTGATGTTTGTATACAATATGAGAACACAGGATACGAACAGCAATGTACATAATATTCTATCAAATGCATTCAATATGCACAAGTACAGTGTACCTGGAGATGCGGTATATTTTGAATGATGACGCTTAGTGGAATGTGGACTCTTTGTGCCTGTGCCTGTCATGCATGCAGTTCAAGGGAGGTTGCAAAATAGCAAGAATGCAGTCTCAAAATAACACAAAGTGTATGCATTACTCACCTGGAGCCTTAGTTGGTTCTCCTGATGTTTGTATACGACATGAGAACACAGGAGGTAAACAGCAATGTACATAATAGTATATGAAATGCTTCAATATGCACAAGTACAGTGTACCTGGAGATGCGGTATGTTTTGAATGATGACGCTTAGTGGAATGGGGACACTTTGTGTTCGTGCCTGTCATGTATGCAATTCAAGGGAGGTTGCAAAATAGCAAGAATGCAGTCTCAAAATGATACAAAGAGCCAGTGTTTGCAATACTCACCTGCTGGGGCCTTAGTTGGTTCTCCTAATGTTTATATACAATATGAGAACACAGGATACGAACAGCAATGTACATAATAGTCTATCAAATGCTTTCAATATGCACATGTACAGTGTACCTGGAGATGCGGTATGTTTTGTATGATGAGGCTTAGTGGAATGTGGACTCTTTGAGCCTGATGCAGTTCAAGGGAGTTTGCAAAACAGTATGGAATGCCTTGTCAATATGATACAAAGAGCCAGTGTATGCAATACTCACCTGCTGGAGCCTTAGTTGGTTCTCCTAATGTGTGTATATTATATGTGAACACAGGATATGAACAGCAATGTACATAATAGTATATCAAATGCTTTCAATATGCACAAGTACAGTGTACCTGGAGATGCGGTATGTTTTGTATGATGAGGCTTAGTGGAATGTGGACTCTTTGTGCCTGTGCCTGTCATGCATGCAGTTCAAGGGAGGTTGCAAAATAGCAAGAATGCAGTCTCAAAATGACACAAAGAGCCAGTGTATGCAATACTCACCTGGAGCCTTAGTTGGTTCTCCTGATGTTTGTATACAATATGAGAACACAGGAGATAAACAGCAATGTACATAATAGTCTATCAAATGCTTTCAATATGCACATGCACAGTGTACCTGGAGATGCGGTATGTTTTGTATGATGAGGCTTAGTGGAATGTGGACTCTTTGTGTCTTTGCCTGTCATGCATGCAGTTGAAGGGAGGTTGCAAAACAGTATGGAATGCTTTGTCAATATGATACAATGAGCCAGTGTATGCAAAAATCACCTTCTGGGGCCTTAGTTGGTTCTACTGATGTTAGTATTCAATATGAGAGCACAAGATATGAACAGCAAAGTACATGAATACTCTTGCATATTTTAGTGGCTATACACAATAGAGCATTTACTTGAAGGTCCATATGGGCTTTTAGTTGGAGGTTGACTGGGT
>OX442424.1:7898704-8005937 GCA_949361645.1 Spongilla lacustris
GATTGTATTGCTGACTTTTGCCGTCGTGCCCACCTTTCTCCTCTTTTGGAGCAAGGTTGTGGTATTGGTCCAGCCAAAGACAGATCACGCCCAGCTGACATTTTGATACCAAACTGGTCACTGTCTCGATCTGCCTCAATAATTCATTGATTTCAGATGCTGGTCAGACCTCAGGTGCCTCAGCTGCAGTGGGTGAATAAGAGAAATTAGAAAACAATGCTTTGGGTTGTCTGGAAAGAGGTTGGATATGTGTCCCTCTCGTAGTGGAGGCATATGGCGGCTGGGGAATCACTGCAAAAGAAACATTCTCAAGAATTGCTAGGCGTTTGGCCATCCACTCCCACTCATCCAATACTGAAATGCTAAATTCAATATATTGTCGCCTCAGCACTGTTCTGATGAGGCAAAATGCCCGAGCCCTCCTGGCTCGATCGGCATCATTTTCGTGACTTGTTATTGTGTAGAACATATATAAGTAAATCTTTTCTCGTAAACTTTCCCATATATTGATAACTTAACTCAATGGGGAAAATAGACACTGGAGCCGTTTCAAAGAACATCAATGGCATCATGAGGTTCAGAATTTCAAACTGCATCTGTGAGCGCCCTATACTATTCCTGTGAGTTCTCAACATGCTCCAGCTGCACCTACTACCCATACCCCTCTCTGCTTACCTACCACTACCCCTACTCCTCCCCTTACCTACTACTACCCCTCTCTGCTTACCTACCACTAACCCTACTCCTCCCCTTACCTACTGCTACCCCTCTCTGCTTACCTACCCCTACCCCTACTCCTCCCCTTACCTACTACTACCCCTCTCTGCTTACCTACCACTACCCCTACTCCTCCCCTTACCTACTACTACACCTCTCTGCTTACCTACTACTACACCTACTCCTCCCCTTACCTATCACTACCCGTACTCCTCCCCTTACCTACTACTACCCCTACTCCTCCCCTTACCTACCACTACCCTTACTCCTCCCCTTACCTACTACTAACCCTAGTCCCCTACTCCTCCCCTTACCTACCACTACCCATACTCCTCCCTTACCTACCACTACCCTTACTCCTCCCCTTACCTATTACTACCCCTACTCCTCCCCTTATCTACCACTACCCATACTCCTCCCTTACCTACCACTACCCTACTCCTCCCTTACCTACCACTACCCCTACTCCTCTCCCTTACCCCTACTCCTTCCCTTTCCTGTCACTAAGCCTACTACTACCACTACTCCTCCCCTCCTATCTGTACTCCTCCCCTCCTGCAGCATGGGGCCAAGGTAATTCATGCAGGCTATGAGCATGTAAAAAAATAAAACTATACATACAAAAAAAAACCTGGCTTGACATTTAAGCATGGGGGACGATGTGGTCATCCACCACAACAGGCTCTGGGATATTATGTCTGAGATCCTGCATAAGTGCTCAGATGGAGGTTGGGTGTGGCTCTGCAGCTAATGAGTGCCACACACGACCAGCTGATGCAAATTGAATGATAAGAAAGCCTGCTGCATTTGGCTTGGCATTTGGCATGTATAGGTGGAAAGGGGGTGTAGGGGTGTACGGGTGCATGTATAGGTGGAAGGGAGGTGTAGGGGTGTACAGGTGCATGTATAGGTGGAAGGGGTGCATGTATTGGTGGAAGGGGTGCATGTATAGGTGGAAGGGGTCATGTATAGGTGGAAGGGGTGCATGTATAGGTGGAAGGGGTGCATGTATAGGTGGAAGGGGTGCATGTATAGGTGGAAGGGGTGCATGTATAGGTGGAAGGGGTGCATGTATAATAGGTGGAAGGGGTGCATGTATAAGGGGTGCATGTATAATAGGTGGAAGGGGTGCATGTATAAGGGGTGCATGTATAATAGGTGGAAGGGGTGCATGTATAATAGGTGGAAGGGGTGCATGTATAATAGGTGGAAGGGGTGTGTGCATTCAAAACCTTTATGTGTACATATATAAAGACACTGCACAGGCACTGTACAGTCCACATAAGCACATCTACAGACATTTTTGTTAACATAAAGGACTTGGAGGTTCTACCTCCTTACTCTATATCTGTGCTGAGTTGCCATAATATTCAATAAGAAACTTTCACTACTTGGTTCTCAACTCATTGGAGGTTTCTACCATAACAAATTATTTTTTCTTATTTCTGGAATCACACAACCATAAAGTTCATTGTTGCACCGGCTTTTAAAGATCATAATTCTTGACATATTAGAGATGCTTCAACCATATCCAACTGCTCTAGTGCACCTAAAAGCTTCTCTTTTTTTGTGGCAGAAATTTATTTTTTCCTAATTTTTTCCTCCAATTCATTATCTTCAATCCCATCTTGCATAAAATTGTCTGTCCAAATTGCGATAACCCACATTCACTGTTTTTAGAAAGAATTTTCCATAAGTGCTGTGAATTTCAGAACCATCTCATTATTTGGGTTTCAATAGAATGGTTACTTGGGTAGATGGATGTCTGGGAGTTTTGTGTGGCAAACCTAGCCATCCACCCAAACCGCAGTACCTCTCTTCAAGGATGTAGTATGAGCAGAATCGACATGTATGTATTGTGCATATTTATGTATGTAACTAGCTTGGGTAGATGGATCCACATATAGTCCATTTAACCTTTCAAAGCTATGAGCAAAAAGAGCCATGATACCTTACACAGACTGACAGCAGGTGTATGCATATTTATGGCGCAGTGCAATGCACATGTAAAATAGATCTAGCCCGTCAAACGAAGTGCAGAACCTCAGCAAGAATTCATTTGCACAGTGTACATGTACATCTTCCAACTGACTGACAATGCAACTTAGACAAAGTACTGCCAAACTGTATTAACAATAGTCGAAAAAAAAGTCCAATGGTCAAAAGTAAACCCAGAATTTACTTTATAGGGAATGTGTCCGCTATGAACATCTGATGGTACTTTTTTTAAAAAAGAATCAAGTACAAGTAAAAAGAATTTCCCAAATAAGAACAAAACAAACAAAAAAAATTACCTTCACATCAAAGACAATAGGTCTTTTTCAGTTCAGTTTGGAAAAGTGCACCGCTTTGAGAAATTACTTTCAGGGTCTCAGTAGTAAAGGACGGAGTACCTCAATTGGAATGCACCTGATATTCATATAACTGTTTTCTCGTGCACTACTGCAGTAGTATGTCAGTATTCTGCAACTGAATGGTAAATGACAGACAGCTTCTTATAAAAGTACACAAGTACTGGCTGCGACATCAATGACAAGTGTAGTGTTTGTGACCATTGCCATTGGACATTTTCCATCTGCGCATGTCCAAGAGACTGGCTAAACTGGTTATTGCAGTATAGTATATAAGGTAGTGTATTGTACCCATTGTCATTCTATTGCGCTATCAGTGAATTGCTATACCGTCAGCTCGATGCTGCGCATTTGGGTCTATCTCGGGTTAGGCTACACTGCAATCAGAAGGGCCTGTTGTTATGCAACAAAACACTTAGCCTATGAAGACAACCCGTGGGTTAAATAACAGGACAGCCGCGCCGGTTGTGTAACCGGACAACTATTAACTAGTAGGCCTAATCCATCGAAAAGGGACAGCCGGTTATGTAATCAGCAATCGTACGGAACACATGCATTGAGTAAATTTGTATTCCAAGCCGCAACTATACAAGCATATTAAAACATTCTCTAAGTTGGTAGTATATAGGATTTGAAGGTAATAATGGTGTAAAAAGCAGGGAAACAAGGTTTGAATGATAAGGAAAAACGAAATAGTCATATAGCAATGTGGGCCAGCTAAATATAGCACTGTTTCGTTTTTCCTTATCATTCAACCTTTGTTTCCCTGCTTTTTACACCACTATTGCCTTCAAATCCTATATACCACCAAGTGGCACCAACTGTCTCATACAGAATGTTTTTATATACTTGTTTCATTGCTTGTTTCATTGCTTTTTATTCATAACTGGATGGGTATATATGCTTTCAAAAAGGCATGATATAATCTAACGATATTAACTGAACTTCATAACTCATGTTGCAACAGACATTTTTACACTGATCACATATGCTACTATCTAAACTTGGTATATTGAATATCATTACTAACTTAGCCATGGATGATAAATATTGTTCAGTCCATAAACAATATCATATACTCAGTCTCAGTTTTAATATAAAAGTACATGTAGTGATATTATCTTCTCATATAAGTCTATGACAGCAACAGGTGTGTCCATCATCTCTTCCTTCATTACAGTAAAAGTGATCTGTTTTAACTCAACTTCACCTCACTCCATGCACCAAATGATACATTCAGCATGCTCAAATGTACTTAACATGCAGGGTCCTTCACAAGCAGCTACAATGCTTGTACACCTGTAAATGATCGTGAGTGTCGGCTGCTCACTGTTGGCAAAATAGAAGTTGTAGTATGTATAAGGGGATGAGTAGGGGGTAGTGGTAGGTAAGGGGAGGAGTAGGGGTAGTGGTAGGTAGTGTTGGGATAGTTAACTACTTTTTTAACTTAACTTGGGTCAGTTAAATCAATTATTGAAGTTACTAACTTAACTTACACTTATATAGCCAGGTAGTAGTTAACTATAACTTAACTCAGTACATATTGTTAAGCACGATAATTAATTACCTTAACTTAAATTATTTAACTAGATAATGAATTAGTTAAGGATTTCTTGGTCCAAGGTACAATGGCATTCTTACTTTGCCTCAATTGGGTATACTTGATAATGATGCAAGTCTCTGCTGACTCCCATTTTCCAAATGGGCTTGCATGTATCTTTTTTATACTTCAGCGCTTCATGCAGAAGGAAGTGTGTACATATGTGCAATACATGTAAACAATACATACAGTAAATTGAAAACTGGACAACTTGAAATGCAGATCTTCTGCTAAAAGAACACCTAGTGCCTAAACTATTATAATAAGTATCTAAAGTGTCCATCCACACAATTCACTTCTAGTCACATACCTGCTTTTGAATCTAAACATATTTTTTGGCCCAAGGTAAAATGGAGTCTTATATAGATTGCAAATTTTGCCATAAAACTGTATTTTTGTTAGGAAACAAGGATCTATAAGTGCACTTGCAAGAGGTGGAGAAACGGGTGCTGATACAACTTTGAAAGGATGTGGTTTGGGTTGAAAATTTTTGCAGTTTTGCAAGCACACTTTCGATGATGGAGCTACAACACTTGAAAAAATAATCTCGAATCCTTGTTCCTTAATACAAGTAGTTTTAGGGCAAAATTCTGAATAAAAAAGACTCCTATTTACCCTGGGCCAAAAGATTCAAAAAGGTGTGGTGGCCAAAAGCAGATATGTAACTAGAAGTGAAATAGTGCGAACAATGTGTGGATGGTCCATGCAGCACTGTTGGTACTTATTATAATTGTTTAGTCACTAGGTGTTCTTTTAGCAGAAGATTTGCATTTTAAGTTGTCCAGTTTTTGATTGAATATACTATACATGTATGAGAGTCTCGGAACATCTGTCCCCGCATTGGATCGGAGTGTTATAAATTCATAAATGTTAAAAACCTACATAATTTAGCAAATCTACTTACCTCAACTAGCTAAATGTATGGATGAACCTCATGCACCTTGACGAGGTCCATTGCTCGGTTGTCTTGGTGTGTGAACTTGTGCATGTATGTATTTTTGATTTAAAAAATGAAAGTATGTAATTTTTATGAATTTATGAAATCAATGTAGAATTTCCTTTTAAGCCCTTGTTTCTTTACTTCTTATAAAAAATCCTACAATACCAATTTCTCCTACAAAGGTAAGGTACTCACAGAAATGTACAGCAGGCTGAACTTCACCCTGGTCAGGGCGGTGGCTAGGGCCTTACTGGCAAGGTGTGCACCCTCCCTTGGCCTCATGGACATCCTTTGAACATTCCTATGTATTGTATATGTACTGTAATACTACTTTCACTTCCAGCCCATCATGGAGGACTGGGAATTCGAGATCCTCTATCAACAGCTGTATCTTCCTTTGCAAGTTCAAGAAAATGTACAGCTCATATAGTTGATGCAATCAAGTGTAATTCATCCTTCTCAGTATTTAATCACATAGACCACCTTTCAAAGCTACACCGGGAATTAAATCATGACATTGAAATCCAATACCAGAACCTTCTGAATTCAGTTCTACAAACCTTTGACAACAACAAGAAGAGAGCTATACAACGAGGAATTGATGGAAAGACCTCAGCATGGTTGACAGTGATACCAATGGCATACCATCATTTTGATCTATCTGCCACTGAATTTCGGGACTCACTGGCACTGAGATATCATCGACCATTACTACGATTGCCAGCTCTGTGTGATGGTTGTGGTAGTCAGTTCAGCACTGGACATGCCCTTGATTGTAGAAAGGGAGGTTTAGTCATCCAAAGACATAATGAGATTAGGGATGCCCTTGGTGATTTGGCTTCAATTGCATACAAAGATGTTGTGAGAGAACCTGTTGTAAGAGAACCCAACGACCATGAAAAGGTTCCTGCTTTGGTTGCTGATCTTTCTGTTCGTGGTGTATGGCAGCCTCAAGCTACTACTTTTTTTGATGTTCGAGTAGTGGATTCAGATGCGAATTCTTACTTGCATCGTGATGTGGGTGCAGTTCTTTCCTCAATTGAACACACTAAGAAACACAAATACTCACAAGCTGCTGAAACAATCAATGCTTCTTTTACACCATTTGTTGTGACAGCTGATGGGGCACTGGGTCTTGAGGCAAAGACATTTATACGTCATTTGGCTGAAAAAATAGCTGCAATTTGGCACAAGTCTTACAGTGAAGTGCTGGGCTACGTGCGTGCAAGAATGCTTTTTGCTGTCCTTCGTGCTACAAATCTGTGCATTCGCGGCAGTAGAGTGAGATGGAGATTGAAGATGGAGCTGGGCTTCCATACCTGCCAGAATGAATTTCAGCACCGCTTCTCATGTTGTAATATATATTTAGTAGCTTCTGTAGTAGTTTGTGTGTGTTTTGTGTGCATTTCATGTTCTGTAATACTACTGATTATTAACAATACCAATTTTAATTAAATTAAATTATGTATACCTGGTATCTTGTCTATAATCCTGGCCCAGTACACTTGACCCAGAAATGGAATCATATCAGACAATACCAAGATTGATCAACGAGTGTGATCCACTTAAGTTTTGGAAAGAGCAGAACTTTTATTTTCTAACATAGCAGCCAGTTCTTGCAATTCGAAGCAGAAAGAAATTGATTTTTGAATGCTGATTTGAACTATATAAACTTCGTGTGACTATTTAACTAAATTGTCAACTTAACTTTAACTGGGTTGTGGCAAAAACCAGGTTAGTTAACTATAACTTAACTGAAAGAATTTGGAAGGTGCAATGAATATATTTAACTTAACTGCACAACAAATAGAGTATCTTTAGTTAACTGGAACTTAACTACTGTCAAAAACCTTTCATTATCCCATCACTAGGGGTAGGTAAGGGGAGGAGTAGGGTAGTGGTTGGTAAGGGAGGAGTAGGGGTAGTGGTAGGTAAGAGGAGGGGTAGGGAGTAGTAGGTAAGGGGAGGAGTAGGGGTAATAGAAGGTAAGGGGAGGAGTAGGGTAGCGGTTGGTAAGGGAGGAGTAGGGGTAGTGGTAGGTAAGGGGAGGGGTAGGGGAGTAGTAGGTAAGGGGAGGAGTAGGGGTAATAGTAGGTAAGGGGAGGGGTAGGGTTTAAAGCAGACTGAGGTTCACAAAACCGAATGGAAATGTAATCTGCACTTCCCTGATAAACCTGAAAGTGGTTAACAGTTTATGTTTGGCAAACGGAAAAATTGTTTCAAAAAACTTACTGCACCAAAGAAACATTCAGTTTAGCTGACTTTAGAATAGGTCTTTCATCAGGTTTCGGATATATGGTTCATTGTTTGTGAACTGATGTGAGCGTGGTTTAAGTAAAGTGATTGAGCTAAACGTCACATGTAAATGCTTTTAAAAAACAGCCTATTACTGGTAATTAATTTGCTGCACAATATCCATTTTTATATGTGGGTGGGGCGTCTTAATTCGGCGCGGCCTGGTTCTGCATGATGCTCTTATGATCGATCCACGGCTGTCTGCTCTCATTGAACGCGTGGAAAGTAGGCCCTACGCCCAGAAATTTTGAAATGGTTTCGAAGCCCCATAGCAACGGACTTGACAACCGATGTCCTTAGGAATGTGCTGTGTAGAACGTACAAGAAATGTAGCAAGCAGTTTAACGCTGCACCACAAGTTACAAGCACCATTGACCCTTTTATATAGCAAAAATCAAATTGCTTTATCTTCTGAACCGTTGGCTTTTGCGCTCGAAAGCAAAGGTACTCCTTGCGGGGAACGGTGACCTCGTGGATTCAAGAAACGATACTGACGCTCGGACACAAGAACTGAGCAAAGAACAACTATTGTGATAAAGTAAGTAGAATGTCCTATTTGTTTTTAGTAAAAGCTAGTGCTAACAAATTTTCTGAAATGGTTTTAAAGCCTCTTGAAATCGACCATTTTCTTCGTAATGTAGGCCTACGTACGGATATGCATGCATCGGTATGTATTAATCTAACAGAATTGCTACTAATTAAAATTGGTTTCAGAACGTATTGTCACATACCATAGATAGCCCAATGGAGCTTTACATATCTGTGGTACTGAGTAGCATGCATATACACACATTAATGTTGAGCAGGGCTAGGATTGTGACCTCGTTGGAGGGGGAATGGCAGCAACCAATTGTGGCTTAAGCTTATCTCTAAAAAAAAAAGGTCTTTAACAATGCATTGCAGTTGCTTCACTTTGAATAAATTGACTCAGTACCCTCTTCTCCAACATATGCTATTCCAATAAATAAGTGTACACCCCTACTGATGACATAAATTTGTGTCCTGGGGGGTATGTTCGATATTACAATCCATGTAATGATATAAATCATGACCTGGGGGGGAGTTATTATCCTAGTCTTGGGGGGGGTGGGGGTGGTATCAGTCATGTCCGGGTGTGTGTGTGTGTGTGTGTGTGTGTGTGTGTGTGTGTGTGTGTGTGTGTGTGTGTGTGTGTGTGTGTGTGTGTTTGTGTGTGTGTGTGTGTGTGTGTGTGTGTGTGTGTTGTGTGTGTGTGTTGTGTGTGTGTGTTGTGTGTGTGTGTTGTGTGTTGTGTGTGTGTGTGTTGTGTGTGTGTTGTGTGTGTGTGTTGTGTGTTGTGTGTGTGTGTTGTGTGTGTGTGTTTGTGTGGTGATGGTGCTATAAATCTTGTCCTGAGGGATGAGTGGGGGGGGGGGGGGGAATGATAATCCATATCCTGGGGGAGTGGGGTGGTATACGTCATGTCCATGGGGGCGCTATAAATCTTGTCCTGGGGAAGGGGGGGGGGGGGGGGGTGAATGGTATTAATCATGCCTTGGGGGGGAGTTATAATCCATGTAGCTATAAAATATGTCCGGGGGGGGGGGGGGGGGGGGGGGCATAAATCATGTCTTGGGGGAAGTTTAAATCCATGTATTGGGGGTGGGGGTGGGGAATGATATAAGTAATGTCCAGGGGGAGGGATGGTGCTATAAATCTTGTTCTGGGGGGGGGGGGGGGGGGGGGGGGGGGGAGAGTGTGAATGGTATAAAACATGTCCTGTGGGAACTACAAATCATATCCTGGGTGTAGTGTACTGAGACATACTGCAGTCTTGAGGGATGTGGTGTGATGTGTGACTGTCCAGTAACATATCTGTCTTGAGGGACGGTATAATTAGTATCTGTGTCCAACGGGGTTATTTTATAAATAACGTCATCAGTAGGGGTGTACACTTATTAACTGGAATAGCCCATTGTGTGGCATGGTCTTCCAGTGTATGCATTTTGAAGGGCAGTTTTCACCATGCACCTGTTGCTGCTACCCACTTGCATTGGTGCATACCAGTGCGTTGCATTGGAGCTCAGGGGGCTGTGTCAGAAGGCAGGAACACAGCTGACTGACACTTCAGCTGGTTGAAAATAGTCTGGCTTGCAAGAGGTGGACAATGATCGTAAGAGAAGAATGGAGGTGGGGCAATCTTCCAAAGTGCTATGAACCTATTGGGTGTGACTCGGACCTTTGATTGGCAGCCTCTGCCAACAGTTGACCTCCTCACATGTCCTCGAAGTGCACACACACCTGCATAGTGATTGTGTGTATTATGAAGTCATAGCAGTTATTTATTTTGAAAAAGTGCATTTACCTTGCATGCATTCTTCATTGGTATGTATATTTGCCACTGAAATGGCGTTATACAACACCTGTGATGTATCTCCTTTGTCAAAGGACGGTTCTTTGCATAGAATGCTTACATTAGATACAGAAACATCTAGTATGCTGATATCAACAGTTGAGGCGGTGAGGCCAAAGGCAATAAGCAAATTATCTGCAATGTTTTGCAATCATAGCTGCATGGTTATTTGCTTCTATTTGCGCATTTTAGCCGTTGCCCACACACTCTGCAGTGCTTGGGCTCTTGGTGCATGTGGTAATCCATTCCTGCATATAACACGTACATACATATATAACGAGAATCGTATCGATTATTCATGAAATACGATCGCGTTGTTTGGGACGACAGAAAATTCGTTAGTACTTAAAGACTGAGAATTCTAACAGCCACATCTCTCTTACTCATCGGTGTTGTAAGCTTACCTTCTGGATTAGTGCACGAAGTCCACTGTACTGAATTTAGTACCCACCCCTCCAAAATGATTGTCGCGTGGCGTTCTGTAAACACCTTGCGCATACCATTGCCGTATGACGTGGAGTGTGTATGTAAAGTCTTGATAACACAAAAATGAGTGTGGTGTTTGAATCCTTTTTCATATTTTGATTTGCTGGTTTTACTGAGGTGTTACGAGCTTCGAAACACGGGTACTCAGTAATGAGGTGTTTCTTTTCAATTATGGACATACATACCGTACGTTCTAATTGTAAAACCTAGTTTCCAGCCGCATACAGCCGTGCGTTAACTGATATACAAACTTCATTGCTTTGGCATGTGTTCTAGGTTTTCTTAGGAACAGATGAATAATATTATCGTCTTGTATTCATGCTTTGTTGCATGTACATGTACATTGTAGCTGTAAAGAATGTAATGTACACGGGAGACCTGAAGTAGTTTGATACGACCGCTACCCGTACAGTCTTGTTTTCTTTACCTGTTTTTTTTTTCTTTACCCTTCGACATGGTATCGTTCCCAGACGCGTAATATCACGCGTCTGGGAACGATACTATCGTGCATCAGAGCTCTTGCTAAATTCCCATTAAACACTGTTTCTACCAAACAGTACCTTAATTCACCATCTAGCAAGTGCGAACTAACCCAGCCCGAACATGCGCCCCATTGACTGTATGTCCCATTGACTGTATGCGGTAAAAAGGGGGTAAGGCAGAACAACTACTTTGTTTGTCTACGGGGTATGAAAATTGATGAGGGGAATGGTAACTCCTCCATCGGCGGGGTCTGGCCGTCTGGAATGATAATTTTAAAATCTCTTGTTATTGCTATGAAAATCCATCTATAAAATGAACTCGAAGGGGCCAGGGCAATAACAATACATGTTCTAATTAACATAAGAATTAATATCCAAATTCGGGGACTACCAGGGGGAGCCTGGTCATCATGATGGAGCCTAGCTTGCCATGGAGAAAGGGATTAATATCATTCCGGCGTAAGGTGATTGCCTGAAGTAGGGCCCAAGCGCTACGCCCACCTAGCTATGACGTCATAATTTAAATTCCCCCGGATTTCATAGTTCCTGGAATGAAGAAAATTCATGCGTTGCAAACACGCGCTAAACATCACCTCATATGCACAATACGCATGCATGCAACGTGTATTTAATTTAGTACCTCAAAACGTTTCTATAAGTATACGCAAGAGTTTGATTATATGCAATGAAACCGACCGCTTGCAAGCCTTCACAAATGGGAGACACGTGTGAGGCAGCAGTGACATCAGGTTCGCCATTGCAGCGCACAGGTCTATGTTGGTAGGATAAAGAGGGGGGGGGGGGGGGGGGGGGGGATGAGACAGACTAGTATAGCGGGGTATACGAGAGATATAGCATTCCATGTTTGGAGCACGAACGCAGCTAATAAGGAAGGCCATTACATTGCGCATGTTGATCGACACTTTGGCGCTCCCCTTCCGTAGGCCTAGACCAGTCCGCACACGACTGCGAAGAAGAAGAGACTGAAGAGGCTGGCAGTACGACAGACAGTCGGGAAAGCCAGGACTTCGGTGGCTGCGGTAAGTTCCGTACCTCTAGATCTGTACGCGTCTTCATCGCGTGGCTAATGGCTATGCGACCACCTAGCTCCTATCCTCCCCTCCCCCTGTCAGTTTAATAACATGGATGGATATGTAGATGACGTTACGGTTGGCCACAGTGGGCCGACTGCAACATTACATGTAACAAGGTTGTCTGAGCCCCAAGCAGTATAAACTCCCTTAGAACAAAGGAGCTCTTTTTGGCTGCGACGTGGACAGGTTATTATGGCCGATTTTAAACTGCGTCCCCCCAATTATTTAACTACATGTATCTCATGCTGCAGACTTTAAGATATTCCTCCAAACTAATGCATCAAATGTGTTGATCTGTCTTTATGTACATGTATATGTGTAGATCTGTCTCTTTGTGTATAGATACCATTTTCTTAGTACTACATGATACTATGGTTCACCATGCCTTGTCCATTAGAACACAAATCAGCCAACAAACTGAAACAGAAGCATAACAAGAAGGAGAAAATGAGGTATCAAGCATATCAAATGTGTACTTGCTGACCTGACCACCAGCTTACCTAGCTGGCCCTCTAATTAGCCTCCAAAATGATCCCTGTACTGACCACTAATTAGCCTCTAATTGCCTGTGACTGACTCTCAGGTTCCTACCGCTTGCAACCTGCTCATGTTCATGCCTTTGCTTGGCAGACGCCAGGGCCTCAAGGACTCCGTCTACTCGCTGAGAAACCAGCTCAAGATTCATGGGACAAAACGTGCTACCACCATCAGCGTTCTGAAGGCAGCTAGAATAGAAATTCACGTATGGATTTAATGTGCCTTTGTGTCATACATGTCCCAATGATTTCTATTGCATTCACTACCATGTATTGTAATTGTGTCTGCTAGAACATACTTTGTAAAAATACCTTTTGTAATTAAACTGGTCATAATCCATCAAATGATTGAACTTTGTTGCATGCATACCAGGCTATGAGTTTGGTGCTGGGTTACATAATCCTATCCTTGCCCACAATAACTCTCTCTCTCCTCTCTCCATCTCTCTCTCTCTCCCTCCCTCTCTCTCTCAGGATCTGAAGTCAAATGAGTTGAAGCAAAAGGAAGAGCTTTCCAAACTAAAAGGCCACCATTATGAGCTATTGCAGAAAATTAAACAACTGAGGTAATGCATTTAATGAGTGCAGCATCTGTACACAACCTAGCTGCACAATGAAGGTGCATAAACTTACATTGATTTCAAGCAAGCCCTGAGTGGTGTGTGCCCATGCGTGGTATCTTGAAGACTTACTTGTTCTGTGCAATATACCCCATCAGTATAGGGAAACATACATGCATATTGTATGTAGTTCAATTGATGTGCACATCCATCACTACGATAGCCAATCTCACTTCCCTTTGCAGAAACATACCAAGTCCCCCTCAAGACATCAGACCAGCAGAACGCCTCACTCCCAACATGCCGCCAGCACTCATAAAGCTTCCACCCAACACTCTCCCACCCGTCCTCCTGAGTACCATCCCACCCTACCAGTCACAGCCCTTCCTTCTCCCTCTTCCCTACTTACCTGGTCTTCCCTACCTGCCCTCAACTGTAGGCTATCACTCAATTATCCCATTGTCTCTGTTGGCCAATCCTCTCACCAATCAGCAGCCTCTACACCTGTATAGCAACCCATACCCTCCTCTTGGCTACATGGCAGCCACTATACCTGCAGGTACCAGATTAAACCTTACCCCTGACTACTCAAGGGTGGGTGAAGCATTGAGGCATGAGGCATTGATGGCAACCAGCCTCTGTGAGGCGGGGCAAGGAGGGAGGAGCTCATCACCTGGTGGTGAGGAAGTGATGGTGGATATAGAAGGGGATGGAGATGAGCCACAAGGCTGCAAGTTGGGTGTCGACAGCTTCAGCAAACATGAGAGGACTGAGAGTGAGCTGAAAGCAGCTGTACAACAGCAGAGTGGGAGAGCTGGAAAGAGACATTACCCACACTGTCAGCTTCCTCCATCTCCACCACCACTGACATCATCAGGTACCAACCTGGACATAATTCTGGTTACAAACATCACTGATAAACTTCGTCCAGCAAGAGAGCAGTTCCTGCACCAGGCTACTGCCTATGCATTTGACAAGCTTTCAAAGACTTTTAGCTCAGAGGATGGCTTGGTCATCACTAGTGGCAGCTGCATGAAGCACACAGAAAAGCCCCATCCTATATTCATGGGACAAGCTCAATTCCCTTCCACATATTCTTATGAATTGTCATAGTGAAAAATCCTAAAGCTGTACACAGCCATTGTTTGTCTGTTCACTTCAATGATTTTGGTTTGCAGGGTGAGGGGGAGGTGATGAAGGGAGACCACCTTGTGGTGCAAAATAGCAACTAAACAATTAACACAACAGCTGGGTGTGGTGGAAGGGGAGGGGGGGGGGGGGGGAGCAACTCTAGTATCACAGTACAGATTTACATGTAGGACAGAATGACTTCCCATGACTTGGTACAAGAATAAAATAACAAATGATAGTGATCTGGAATACCGCTGAAAAGAATAAAAACTGAATTAAAAACTTTAAAAAGGTGGCCATAATTTGATCCTTAGCAGACATGCCCCCAAATGAGCAGCTGGAATGGATCGTTGCGCTCCCGCAACACCGCACTTGGCTCCTCCTCCTCCTCCGCCTCCTTCACTTCAGTGTTGTTGGTGTGTCCCTTCCCAGCCGATACCACCAGTGACTTCGAGGACAGTGTGGGTCGTGGAGCAGGGAGCTGGACACCACCATCCTGTGCTGTTGGCAGCCCTACCTTGGGCAGGGGAACATACATCAGGCTTGAAACACTCCTGTGATGGCTGTGCAGGGACAGCATCATGCTCTGCCCGTTGCTGCTGGCATTCCCATCACAGCCAGTCTCACTGCCCCCACCAGCTACTTTGGTAATGTGAGGTCTGAGGCTCTGAATGGGGATGGCAACCACTTTTCCAGCAGAGGTCCCAAGATAGACATTGTTCTCATCGGCAGCCATTGTTCTGATACTCACCAGTGGTGAAGAAAAATCTATTAACAAAGGTTGGCCTGAAGAGCAGAACCACACATGAGTACTACTGGTAAATATGAACTGACACTTGTCTGGATACCTAATATGGAGCTGATTGAAGTGATGTCTATGACTCTTAGCTGGACTGTAGAAATGGAGTCATACACCATAAGAAGGGGTCCCACTGTGGAGACCACAGCACAACTTCCAACACAAATAATCTTCTCTGGTGTCAAGCCATCCATCAGGATGCAGCCCTGTGAAAATGTAAAATGTGTACATGTATGTGCGATACTTTGCCTCGATTGGAGCATGGCAGAAATTTCATTTCATTTCTTTATACATATAGAAAAGTGCATCTAGTGTGTGAGGGGAGGAGACATCTAGTGTGTGAGGGGAGGAGACATCTAGTGTGTGAGGGGAGGAGACAAAGCAAAAAAGTACATGCAGAGGGTTCAGAAGTATGAGAGCATGCAAGGTTCATTATGTGATATGATGGATATTGCAAACTAGCACCAAGAGGATGGGTGAGTGAGGAAAATGGAGCGAGAGAAGATGCAAGACCTCACTGAAGAAAATATGCAAGAGACAAAAGAACTAAGTAAAAAGGTAATAGCTACCATTAAGAGATAAAAGCTATCAAACTACATGTACACCAACTACCTGCACTAGTCCTTTGATAGTCTTTGTCATCTACAGTATCTCTTCAACTTACATGTACTTTGTACCTCAATCTCTGCATTAACATGCATCTTCTTTCTACTCATCCCTCCTCCTCACTCCTGCATTCTTCCCATCCTCTTCGCAGCCCACGCTATCCCACTGTCTTCAATACCCTCTGAACCCTTCAATAATCTAGTACCTGGGCCTTACTCCACCTTACCCTTTTCTGTCGGCTGACTGGCTACTCAAAGCTTTTGCCTCACAAAACCTCTCCTGGGAAATCAATTTAAATGTATACACATGTACCTGGCCCTCCATGAAATACAATCCCACCACCCGCCCCACCACATCCGAAACCTCAACCTGCTTATTGCCAAAACACATACATCTCTGGCCATATCTTCTGCCTCAAAGATGTGCATGGACATTCCTGCAGCGACCCAGACCCTGTCCCCGACCTCCGCGATGCACCTCACATCTGGCAGCTCATCAGAGAAGCTGCAGCTGGGCAGCTGAATCAGCTTGTCAGGGGCATATATCTTCCATATATTACGGTCTGTAGAAGGTGGGCATAAAAAAGGGACTGAAATGCCAATTGAGTGTATTCATAAATCATCCACACATCTTTGATCTACAGAACACAGAAGGGGGTGGGTGCAATATTACTAGAATGGTCACCAGCTTATCTTTCCCATCCCTATGCGCACTAAACCAAGGCTACACACGCCAAGCACATCTTAATGTACAATCAGTTGCAGATGATTTAACCAACCGTAACAAACCCCTCATGCATGCAAGGTGGCTATAGCTGACTCACTCTCTTGCTTAGTGTAGACAGTGATGAGAGAGTCAGTGTGTCCAAGGAGTACCCTGCCTCTGATATACCTGCCAAAGAATTTTTCATTCAAAATCAATATCAGTGTTCTGTGCATAGTGAAAGTGAAACATTGCTTACGCAATACAGAACGCTTTGTAGCTGAGTTGCACTCTGTTGAGGCATTGATAGCATGGGGTACTGGCAGGGTAGAAACACAAACTGTGTGTGTGTGTGTATGTGTGTGAGTATGTATATGTGTGTGAGTATGTATATGTGTGTGTGTGTGTGTGTGTGTGTGTGTGTGTGTGTGAGAGTATGTACATGTATGTGTGTGTGTGTGGTTGACATGTACAAGTAATGTACAGAGAAGACAATATGTACAGTAGATTAGTGTGCAGGAACCCAAACCTGTGGTGGTGCTAAGTATAAATGTATATATGCATATGTGTGCATGTGTGTGCATGTGTGTATGCGTACATGTATATGCACATGTACATGTATATGTGTGCAGTGCATGTGTGTAAAGGCCTCTCACCAGTTATCTGTTAGTACCCACATCACTGCAGCTTCAGGATTACATGTATCTGCATCTGGGTGATGTGACACATCCACAGCATTTCCTAAACGACCAGAAGTTCTGCTGGAATCAGGCATTCTACTTAAATCTGGGGTTCTGCTGGAATCAGAATCTATTTTGGTGCAAAAGAAAGAGAAATGGGTACAGTCATATACTTGAAATTACAAAGCACACTGCATCTTTGTGTAAGTGTAAGTGTGCACACACACACACACACACACACACACAAAAAGCATCCCCCTATTGGAGTAATTTTCTTTTCACAGCTTTTCTTTGGAAGTCCCATGTGGGCAATGGGATGATTGAAGATAATGTGTGAAAAACCCCAGCTTGGTACCTTTGATATTCACAACCATGCAGCAGTGTACACATGTGTGTGTGTGTGTGTGTGTGTGTGTGTGTGTGTGTGTGTGTGTGTGTGTGTGTGTGTGTGTGTGTGTGTGTGTGTGTGTTGTGTGTGCATGCACAAAGCTCCAAGTGTGAGAAGTAACACCTATTAATGTGTCAAAAGGGGTGCTTTGACTTATATCATGCAACATCGCTTTGAAGAAAATCAGTTGTTGCTTATGGCCCATTACCAACAGCCCAACTAAAAACTGCAGGTTGTGGAAGAACTGGTCCAGGAACTGTAAGGATATTCATGTTTCCAAATGATATGTTGTTGATAAGAACACACTTTTGCAGTGATTGTCTTGTTGGAGAAGAACATTATTAAATATTATCCAGGGGGTGTTCTTTGTGTGTGTGTGTGTGTGTGTGTGTGTGTGTGTGTGTGTGTGTGTGTGTGTGTGTGTGTGTGTGTGTGTGTGTGTGTGTGTGTGTGTGCATGTGTGTGTGTGCTATGTATAGTACAGTGTAGTTGGTAATGTGCCCACTTAATAGTTAAAAGTGTTATTTCTACGGGCACACCACAACGACAATCTAGCCCAAACGTACCAACTTTTCTGCACTATCATCAGTCTCAAACTTATTCCTATCTTTACATGTACATGCTGCTAGCAGGCCCCAACAGGTTAGCAAATTCAAATAATCACCTCTTTTAATTTTGCATCGTTGGGATGATATGATGTCTCAAAGTGGTGACCTTGTGTGTTTTTTGTACTATGCTTCCTCTCATATCATGTGTCTATCTAGTGAACAATTTTAGTAAACTAACTGAGTTTGCTGCCACATCCATTTGTGTGATTCCTGAGTACATGGCCAATCCAAACCCCACCACTGAAAGTTACACCATGCATGGGAAATTGGAATTGGTATGAGTGGGATGGCCATGGAATCACATGGGACATGGGTCTTTTTTTTTTTTTAGGTGTGCATTTCAAAGGAAGGTAACAAACCGCGAAGCCATGCTGTATACAGATTATCTGGATGGTCAGCAGCTTGTAGTAACTGTTATCTTTGTAACCATACTGTACATGTAGACTGAAAAAAGTTTGCTCTACAATGTAAGGTAAACTGCCAAATTAGAATGCGTTGGTTTTATTGGGGGGGGGGGGGGGGGGGGGGGGGGGGGGGGGGGGGTCCAAAGTGGTAGAAGACCAGAGGTTTGAACCTCATTCTAATGTATGTATCAGTACACAAAGAAGAATGATGTTCAAACCCCTACAATGTACCTCTAGTCTTCTACCACTCTGGACCCCCCCCCCTCCCCCCCCCCCCTTCCCCAACCCGTTCTAATTTGGCAGTTTACCTTACAATCTACTTGTAGTAACAACATACGCACTAGCAAAAGTTCACCCACACAAAAAAAATCACAAACACACACTTGCAATTCAGATGTTTGTGTATTTAAATACATGTATATAGGTGTGTAATATAAACCACTATTTATATGAGCTTGATGTATAGGGACAAGGGCCGTAGTTGCTGCATCCATCTCTTTGGCTGTCAGAGTGTAGCATCATCCTGTGGATGTGTTAGGGTCAACAGATGTCAGCAAGTCACTGATGTGCAATGTCAGAATGTCTGGTGTGCTCGGCTAGTGAAACGACTTGCTGGGACCATGAGAGTGGAGAAAAGTCACTGTGGCTTCTTGCACAGAAGGGTCTGCATCCATGGCATATCCTAACCACCAAGCAGTATCATACTTAGCTGTCATATATCCTTTTATGTCACCAAGAGTAATAGCACTAGCTTGTGACAAAGACACTGGCTCAATCTGAAAAGCTCCACTTCCACTGTACTCCATTACCTTTAAGGTGTCCACTGTGGGGAGGAATGAAACTTTGGAGCTTTTGAGTGCCAGCAACAGTTCTAGCTTTTGACAGCCTTTCCTGCAAGAGGTCATTCTCTTAACTCTGGTCTTCATTGCTGGTCAAATACTTGAAAGTGGTGCCAGACAGCTGTGACTAACAAAACAATAGCTGCCAGTCATCATGTGCACATTATAAGGGGGGGAATAAATTACTGTTGGTTTTATTACACCATGGTCTTTTGTACTGTAGTTCATTGTTTTGTGCTTAAGCCTGCCAGAGCCAGTTATTCTCTCAATGGGACTGGCCCGCTCATATCAGAGATGAAGATCTATTGTGCAATGTTTTTATAGCACTTTGTCCCTTTGTTCACATCGATGGACCAGGCTCTGTATAAAAGTTCTCTGCATCATGAAACTAATGTTCTCTTATTGAACTTACTATGTCCCTGAAAGCAGAACTGATGTGTGTGAAATACTGTTGTGATCCTTTTAAGGAGCATGGAAATAAGCAAAGTAAGTGATAAAATCAAACTTGCTTTTAATTTATATACACGGAAAGACTTTTGAGAGTAATTTCTGAGCATTTATGGCAGCTAAGCATCCTACACTGCTGACACCAGGGCAGAAGCTGTGCGGTAAGAAAAAAGCTCCCTAAGGCATCAGTTGATGACACACCATCACCGGAATCACAATACGATTCCAGTGATGAGTTTCAAAGTTTACAAGTAAATATGTCTGGTTGAAAGAAAACCTTGCAACAGCTCCCCTATTCATAAAAGAAAAGCTAAAGATAAATCCTTATATGTATATACATGTAACTGATGAATGCAAAAAGGTTCACTGGACATACATGTAGCTAGCAGCTCGAGGGTGTTCACTGGAGAGGAGTGCAGTGATTCTGATGCTACACCTGCTTTCAGTGAAACTGAGTGATGTACATGTAGTTGTATAAAATAATGTTGCTCTATTTTTGGTAAAGCATGGTCACGGAGGAAAATAAATAATGTCAGACTCAAGTTATACAACTACATGTAGCATAGCAATCAGTAGTTCTCTCTTCTCCAAAATCCAGAACGAGGTCGGCCTGTAACAAAGAAGCGAAAGATCTCGTTATTTCCTTTTTTAGAAATATCACGATGCATGCCAGGTAAGAAGGATTTTGTATCCTTATCTGTTGAAGGAAACAAAGTTCATTTGCAAAAGCGTTAGGTGACATCTAACTTGAAAGGAGCTTATAGCCAAATTTATTGTTAAGCATCCAGATGTAAAAGTGGGGTTCTCAAATTTTGCAGACCTCCGGCCTAAAGAATGTGTGCTTAGAGGTGCAAGTGGAACACACTGTGTACATGTATGTGTTTGCTGCATTTACATGAACCAGAACAGTTACATGTGGCAATGATGGAAAGCAAAATGCAGGATGTTACTGAAGAAATGGTGCCAAACACTACTCTGATGCATTGTCTGCAATCATGTGTATTCTGTTATCACCAGATGGACTCCAGACATGTCCTCACTGCCCTGGGGTCAACACAATTAAGGACAAACCTCCTGCAATGCTTTGAAAGCAGGGATATCGTCAGTGGACATCAACCGACCGTTTTGAACTACCTACAGCTGTACAACCAACAGAAGAGTTTGTGGAGGCATTTGGATCAGGATTGGAAACATTGTGTAGGCATGACTAAAGAACCATCAAAGTTTCTGAAACAAAAGAAAAAACGTCCTTCTACCAGGTGAATTTATTGCTATCAGCGATTTCTCAGAGAATTATTCTTTTATTGTTCATGATGCTACTCAGGGATACCACTGGAACAACAGCCAAGCCACCATTCATCCATCCGTGTTTTATCACAAAGTTGAAGGAGTGCTGGAACATGGGAGCTTGGTTGGTTATTTCAGACTCAAGCATTCACGATGCAGTGGCAGTTAATCTATTTCAATGACACATACATGTACATGTACATGTAATACTTTATTTGAAGTCAAAGTCTGAAAAAGTATTGTATTCCAGTGAAGGCTGTGCCATGCAATACAAGAACTATAAGAACTTTATTAACCAATCTTGCTTTTGGTATCCCAGCAGAATGGCACTTCTTTGCCACAGCTCACGGCAAGGGACCTTGTGATGGGATTGGAGGGGTAGTTAAAAGACAAGCAGCCAAGGCTAGCTTGCAATGGGTATACATACTCCACTTCAGCCATTTGAGTTTTGTCAGTCACAGCTGTCTGGCATCACTTTCAAGTATTTGACCAGCAATGAAGACCAGAGTTAAGAGAATGACCTCTTGCAGGAAAGGCTGTCAAAAGCTAGAACTGTTGCTGGCACTCAAAAGCTCCAAAGTTTCATTCCCCCCAGTGGACACCTTAAAGGTAATGGAGTACAGTGGGAGTGGAGCTTTTCAGATTGAGTCAGTGTCTGTGTCACAAGCTAGTGCTATTACTCTTGGTGACATAAAAGGATATATGACAGCTAAGTATGATATTGCTTGATGGTTAGGATATGCCATGGATGCAGACCCTTCTATGCAAGAAGTCACAGTGACTTTTCTCCACCCTCATGGTCCCAGCAAGTCATTTCACTATCCAAGCACACCAGACATTTTAACATTGCACATCAGTGACTTGCTGACGTCTGTTGACCCTAACACATCCACAGGACGATGCTACATTCTGACAGCCAAAGAGATGGATGCAGCAACTAAGCCTCTTATGTTACACACCATTTAAATACACTAACATATGAAGTACAAGTGTGCGTTTGTGTGAACTTTTGTGTGAGTAAACTTTTCCTAGCGTATACGTTATTTAAATGTACCTTTCCTACATGTAGATTCTACACTGTAGAGCAAACTTTTAAAAGTCAGTCTATGCTCTAGTAATAATGGCTACAAAGTTAATAGTTACTACAAGCTGCTGACCATCCAGATAATCTATATACATGTAAAGCATGGCTCCATGGTTTGTTGTAAAGAAATGCCCAGGTTTTGCTCCTAAAAAAAAGGATGTCTCATGTGATTCTATGGTCATTTACTTCATACCAATTTCCCATGCAATGGTGTAATTTTGGGGCGATTTGGCTTCAGGGAACCAAATAAACACAAGTGGAAGGGTTGGCAAACTCAGCTACATGTAATAACCGGTATTAAATTTTCTGCTATTCTAATACCCCTATAAGAGAACTTTCAATTGATACTAAAATTGTTCACTTGCAACAACCGTAATTTGTACAAGAGAGGAAGCACAGTACAAAAAAATGCAAAAAGGTCACTACTTCGCGAGGTCATATTGTCCCAACGATGCAGAATTACATGTAAAGGGTGATTATTTGAATTTGGCAACCTGTTAGGGGCTGCAGTATGTAAAGTTAGGAAGAAGTTTGAGATGGTACTGTAGTGCAGAAAAGTTGGCACACTTGGACTGGATTGGGCACAGTACAGAACTACTAACATTCAATGTAAGTGAAGTATCCCCTGCAGTGTCCCGCTAAGCATACTGAATGTTAGCTTCTTGAATATGATTCAAACCATGTGGCAGGGCTCATTTGGTACACGTACATGTACCTACACATACATGTACCTACACGTGTACCATGTACATGTACATTGTGTACACTGTATTATCACCTCACTACAGTGTATGGTCAGGGGAAATACCAGAGGCAACCAGAAACATTATAGCATGGCCTTATCTTATCTTCATTTTGGAATACATGCCTTATCATACATTAAATCAGACTGTTATATACATGTACTTGTACATGTTTTTCTTCATTATCTACATGTAACAAAATATCTGTTTATTAGGGAACAATATATCAATTGCAGGAACATAACACATGGAGTTGTTGTAGGTACAATGTACATGTACAAATATGCAAAAAAATACCGCATACAGTTTGCCTTTTACACGGAAAACTCCCCCTATTAGCACATAGCAAGCACCCATCTACAGAGAAACTCCTCACTATGGGCATTCCTGAAATTTGGACATCTACATGTACAATGTATTTTGGAATTTCATTGACTTACAATGAACCCCAGAAAGGTGGAAGCCTTGGTAATCAGGTTTCCCTTGGATGCAATATGTACATGCACATGGTATACACATATGTGCATGCATAAGTGTTACATTATATGTATCTGTGTACATACATCCATTGATATAGATTTAGTCTTGACACTGATAAAGACAATTTCTCCTATGGTGGTGGCTGGTCATTTAGGGAGATCTTTCGCCTACTCTTGTGTGTGCCACTGCCAGGCTAGCTAGTTTAGTACATTGTAGCTCAGATTTGGAACAGTATACAGAAATGCATGTGGGAAAGCTCCCCCCTCTGTGCAGGTGGGCATGTGGGAAAGCTCCCCCCTCTGTGCAGGTGGGCATGTGGGAAAGCTCCCCTCTGTGCAGGTGGGCATGTGGGAAAGCTCCCCCTTCATGCATGCATACATACCTGTACCCTGGACATCTTGCTTAAACAATTCCTTGCACACAACAGGTGAAGTCTTGGTTCTGGGCAAAGTGGTATTGAGCATTGCCCTCTCCTCCTTGATAGGTTCCGAGAGATGCGTGTAATTGGAGGTACATGTATCTTGAAAGAAGTCCTCATCTTCAGACCTGCTCTTTCGATTGTGCCCAGGAACAGTGCTCTCGAGATACTTAGCAGTGATGCTGCTGGTCTCCAGGAAGTCCTGTGAGACCTCCACAACCCCAGGCACAGCCAACATGCACTGGATGTGCCTCGTGCCCTTTACAAGAAAGCGCAGGCTGTCCCTATTGTGCTGCAGGTTTAAAAAAAAAAAAACAGTGCTGGTGAAGATCGACACACTGCACCAAAGCACTGGGCATATACATATACCCGCAACCTGTTGGCAAAACCGCCACATTTCTTTAGTATATATATGTGTACATACATGTACACTGTACAGATAAGAGCCAGTTGTGAATGGAGGGGTTTAGTAAGAATACTGAGCTCTAAAGTACATGTACATTTACATGTATAATGATATGGAATGGTCCTACATGTGTATACTTAGTCACTTGCCACATGAACAAGAATACATGTACATGCATATGTTAAATACATGTACATGTATGTACACTCAAAGGGTGTATCCTATTCCCATATTCTTGCACCAGAACAAATCAGAGACTTTCCAGGAAAAACCATAATGTACATGTACATGGGTACTGTAACTAACTTAGCATCCCAAATAGTACTTGTAGCTATAAACTGTACATCCCTTTCCATCCTCCTTCCCCTCCCCTCCCTCCCCTACTCCGCCTCCCACATACACTGTACACATGTACACCAAAAATTCAAACCTTCTTTAGAACATCCAGTATCTCAATGAAGGCAGATGAGCCCACACTGGTTGCCACCCACACCTCAGAGGTCCACTGGTGCACAATGGTGGTGGAGGGAGGAGACAGGATGGATGAGCGGGGACGAGAGGGGATCAAGGTTCTGACCACCTCAGACAAGTAAGTCCTCCCAACAGCAGTGCAGTCGATCTGTTATGCAACAAGGCCACGATGATCAAGATATCTGCAACGACTGCCCTCATTGCACACAGCACTGTCCCCTTTCCCTCACAACCCACGATCAGAATCTTCTACATGTACCATATTAAGTAATGTCGCATTTATACATGTATCGGTGTACATGTGTTGGGGTAAGCATGGGCACGTGTCAAACTGTATAATCTGTCACTGATGATATCAAAACACATGTGCACAACTTTTACATCTCAGAGTGTGAAGGAATTATGGTGTGGTTGTGATAAAAAGTGAATGAGAATTAGACATTAGTATGAGTGTGTGTATGCAGATGTGGGGAACAATTCATACCCCACATACATAAACATGCACACAAATCCCTGACCTGCTCAGTCTCAATCCCACTGAGGGGGACTTGGCCCACCCATGTGGGCAGGGAGTCCCACTCCATATGGCTGTCCTGCCACACTAGCCACTCCTTCACCTGGATGGTAGGTCCAGTGCCAAAGCCCACATTTGGGGGGTATTGGGTGGTTGGTTCCCTGGGAGTACCTACTGGTTCCCTGGAAGCACCAGCTGGTTCCCTGGGAGTACCTACTGGTTCCCTGGGAGTACCTACTGGTTCCCTGGGAGTACCAACTGGATCCCTGGGAGTAACAACTGATGGTTCTCTGGGAGTACCAACCAGTCCCCTAGGAGTGCTGCCAGGACTGTGTAAGAAGTGGCTTAGTTACATGTAGTTAAACATGCTCCATCCTAAAGTCACATGTGGTTTTATAAATTATGGTAACATTGAAATATGGTGTTGTGAATCCTACTGTATCCTTTATGGACACACACAATCCCTCCCCTTGCATTGGTACAGCTTCATGTATATGCACATATGTACATGTACTGTAAGCATCGAGCTACAGTGTACATGTACTGTGAGCTTCGAGCTACAGTGTACATGTACAAATGACTTTATCTTCCCACACAACTCCCTCAATCCTGCCTCCCCCTTTCTCCTTCCTACATGCTTGTTTCTACTTCACACACACACACACATCCCACATCCCTCTCCACCCTCCTCCTTCCTACTCACAATCACCCCACTATCATCCATGTATCCTGGTTGAAGGTTTTCAAGACCTTCAGAGGAATGCTGTACATGTACATATAATGTAGAACCTCAGTAGCCACATGTACATGTCGATGTACATTCCAACACCCAAACATATACACACATGTACCTTTTCGCAAGTTGAAATTGCACAGGCACATGTAGGGAAGGTTTCTCCTTCTTGACAAAAGTGTTCTTCATTTTCATTCGGAATCTGCCAAGGGGAAATGGTGCATTAATGACTATACAAGCTACAGCACTATGAACCATACCTGTCATACCAGGGTTTCTTTGCCTCCAACAATTTTTGAAGTCTGAGTTGTGATAAGAAGCATGCATAAAAAGGATGCCTTCCCCCTCTCCTCCAAAAGTCCCCAACAATATACCTCTCTCACGACACAATACACCTCTCTCAGGACACAACACATCTCTCTCAGGACACAACACACCTCTCTCAGGACATAACATACCTCTCTTAGGACACAATACACCTCTCTCAGGACACAACACACCTCTCTTAAGGCCGGCATACATGGGGCAACTTCCGGGCGACTTTTTTCTGGCGACTTGTCGCAATTGTTGGATTCTGTAGTCAAATAGCTTCGAGAACGATTAAATAGCTTAGATAACGATTAGTCGCTTGCGGTCGAGCGATTTGTTACCAGAAAATAGAAAGCCTTTCTAATTTGGAGCAACAAGTCGACAGAAAAATCAAAGAGATTCGCTGATAAGATGATCGGAAGTCGCCCCGTGTATGCCGGCCTTTAAGACACAACATACCTCTCTCAGGACACAACATACCTCTCTTTTTCTTCCTTTTCTTTCTCAAGTTCAATCTGTGTGGTCTGGTGCATCTTCAACAGGTCCAGTAGCTCCTTCCTTGTGATGCAGTAGTTCTCATAAGGCTGGGATAGAGTACAAAAAGATGTGTGTGTGTGTGAGGGAGGGAGGGAGGGAGGGAGGGAGGGAGGGAGGGAGGGAGGGAGGGAGGGAGGGAGGGAGGGAGGGAGGGAGGGAGGGAGGGAGGGAGGGAGGGAGGGAGGGAGGGAGGGAGGGAGGGAGGGAGGGAGGGAGGGAGGGAGGGAGGGAGGGAGGGAGGGAGGGAGGGAGGGAGGGAGGGAGGGAGGGAGGGAGGGAGGGGGTACATGTAGGACTCAAACTGAAAGATGGTGATAAAAGACATCAACATGTACCTGATCAACGTAGTTCTCAAGTATTTGATCTCTATCCTGCCTCATCCTAGAGAGAAGAAAAAGGTTCCATTACTACTCCATGTATCCCCCCTACTCACTCGTGGAGCTCTTTGTTGAGTGCACATTCCGATTCCTTGAGTAGCTGGACCTCAACTTGCAACTGTGCAATTTGACTGCAATGGTGGTCTCGTAAAAATGGCCCAACCTGATGAGATATACAGTACCTTTCAAATGCCTCCTTCTCCTCCCTTATCTTCTGTCCCTCCCTCACTAACTCTGCTCTTTCTTTGTCCCACTGATCCTTTTCTTTCAATAGCATATCCGCATCAGCCTTCTCAGAAGCAAGAAGATTGTCCTGTGCAGCTAGTTGACTAATGGTAGCAACCAAGAACCGTTATAACAGACCACACACTGAGTGACCAACATGTACATGATTCACGACGTACACATGCATACAGACCTATGACCGGTGGCATACGAGGGTTAAAAGTTCCCATAATTCATTAGTTTACGGAATTTTACCCAAATCCATTTGAGTTGCATGCGACAGGTCGACCAATGTATGCTGGCCTTTGAAACAAATCACTTATTACAGGTCTCTCTCTTACACATGTAACTAGGTATTGTTGCTACACTAAGGATAATGCTAACACACCTTGCTTTTAATGTCTAGGAAACGCCTAAATAAAAAGAAGCAAATTACCGTCCAGGTAAACCAATGCACATTTTTAGGCCTTCTGCAGCTAAGCCAAACACAGCAAGGTGGGATAGCAACTACAGAGTGCCAAACGTTAGTGAAATCGTAACATATAAGCAACTGTAGGTCAATAATAAGAAACCCAGTTTAAAGAACTGCACTGCATTATGACACGTGCGCTCTGTTAAAACTGCAGAGCAGCAATGAGATGAATCCTCTGTACTAACAACCTGCCAAACTTCAAGCATCCCAAACCATCTCTACTGTCACAATATGGGCAAATGAAATTCATTCCTAGACTCTACGTGTACATGTGCATGCAATGCATATTTCACTTGTACATTGTATGTACAATTCAAAGAAGCATGCAATCACTCAACAGAAGGCAAATATGGAAGCAATGACAGAAACTGCCTCTGCAGTATACTAGATGCTTGGATGTAGGATTAGAATGTTTGCACATACAATGTGTATAAAATGAAAACTGTGTGTACAGTGCAGATTCACAATCAATTTTCACTTCCTCCTCACAATTATAAGGCCTGGAACATTGCCTTACCTCTCTAGTGCCTCTTTCTCTTCCCTGGCTCTCAGCAGCTCCATCTCAAGGTTATTTCTTTCCTCGGTCCACCTGGCCCTCTCTTCCAGCAGCACGTCCTTTTTTGCGGCCGGCGCTCTGTTTCCCGCCTCTACAAGTTCCAGCTCATCTTGGAGGGACATTCCCAGTGTGTTTTCTGGTCCACAGGGAGTGTGCGCTTTGCCGCGAAACGCATGGTGTGTCTCATCTTCGAGTGCTGCCTCTTGCTGAGAGAAAAACACATATGCCACTAGCTAGAGCTCCAATGCTCCATGCCGACTATGGGTGCTTCATACTGTAAATTTTGATACATGAGCAGCAACAAATCCCAACAATGGAAATGTAAAACGCAACTTTGAGTGTAAGGTGCATTTTTTTTTAACGATTTATAATTGCCAAACGATGAATTGGATTAACGGTACCCCAACCGTTATTCCAATTTAAAGCAAATAATCGTTTATTTTATCAACGTAAATTGTATCAATAATTTATTTAGAAAATTTTTACAATCATATAATTTTGAGACTTAGAAAAACAACCTGATACATACTTGCAACAGATGGAATCTGTCAAGTCCCAGGTGGTTAGAGGCTTTAGGGACAGGAAATAGTTAAATAATATGCATAAAAACCATCTAGTGCCACTTATGGATGGATCGAACACTTCATAAAAGCTTAATACACAACACATGCGAATATAATGTGGTAACTATTGGGGCACTTTCCCTTACCATGCTTTCATTAATCAAGATGTTTTCTGGCTGTGAAGGAGGGGATTCTGTTCCTATGCAAACCAGGTAGTAATGTATAGCTGATCGTCTTGCCCCTTGTTGTGGGCCAACTCACTCATAACAGGAGCAACATGGAGTTCCTCCAGCTCTGGTGCTGTGGCCTGCTCCTCTGCCAGATGTGGGGATGTGGTGTCACTTTCCAGCTGGTTGGCAGCAGGTAACTGGGGCACTGAATTAGGGTATAATGCCAAGCCACCCAGGTTAATTGCCCAGCCTTTCCTTGGAGTTTTAACCTCATTGTTTGCAACTCTCCACTGTATATAAACATCTTTATAACAGTGGTGCAATTTTTTTCCCTGTGATCCCTCCTATCATGTGACCCCATCAACCATCATTCGACCTTTCTCCTACCATATACATGTATATCTTGTGTCTCCTCCTACCTTGTAGCTCCTCCTACTCTGTGGCCCCATTTACTATATGTGAATTCCTTTTTGTATGGCCCCATTCGCTACTTCTTTCAATCTCTTAGTTTTCCTCATTGTGCAGTCTTTTGTCTTAGTCTCATTGTATGCAGCTTCTCTTTATTACTTGTATAATGTAATTTCCCTCTCAAATTCACTGTCCCCTAACAGTAGCTACACAGCTTACTAAGAGAGAAAGCTCGTGTATGACGTCTAGCCTGCTCCGGCTCTGGTGAGTAAGATGTATGGTTGAGATGAACTTGCCTGTGTGCGGGGGGGGGGGGGGGGGGGGGGAGGAAGACAGGGGGGAGTAGTGAGCAGTTAATTTGCCTGAAATCAAGGGTGATGAGGAGGAAGGGGAAGAGCAGGGGAGTGGCAGTGGGTTGTACTTACTTGTGTGTGGATGCCATCTTTGCTTCTGCTATCTGGTTCTTGTATTGCTCCACCAGCTAGTAAGGAAAAGCAAATGTTAAACCCATTCACCCTGTGCAATTTAAACATTTGCTACCTTCTTCCTTGTTAGTTCATCATTCTCTGACTTGGCTTTTAGGCGCTGCACTTCCTGTTCAAGGATAGCCTCTGTAAATAGAACAAATTAAAAGATATAAATCTAGTTGTGTGTGTGTGAGTGTGTGTGTGTGTGAGTGTGTGTGTGTGTGTGTGTGTGTGTGTGTGTGTGTGTGTGTGTGTGTGTGTGTGTGTGTGTGTGTGTGTGTGTGTGTGTGTGTGTGTGTGTGTGTGTGTGTTTATTTTATGCAGACCATTCCTATTATAGTTTGTAGTTTGATAAGACCTTATGTGGCTGGGGCTCACTTTGGCTAATGGTCTGATTTAGTTTTGTTTGCAGTTGTGCCTTAATTGTCTCCAGATTTCTTCTGTCAGCTTCAAATTTTAGACGCTCTTCTTCATATCTGCAATCCAGCTCCACATTTTTCTGAAAATGTAATAAAAATGGAATTGAGAGGGTGGGTGGCGTGGGAAGGTGGTAAAGCTAATTCCTGACCAAGGCAAAAGGGGAAAATGTGTCCTTGGTAATAATATATTATTATAGTGAATTGATATGCACATTACTCAAGTACGTATATTTGACACTGTACTGATATTTATTGCAAATATTAGTGGTCCTATGATTTCATGATTTGTCATGAAGTTTATAACCATCATGAAATGGCATTGCTGTGCATGATACTATTTTGATATTGTTATAAACCTTCAAAATGTGCAATGCAACATTGTAAAACCCAATTGTGAAATGGCAGTATAGTAGCCTATAGAATACCTCTTTATGTAATATTGTTTCTGATTGTGTTTATCGAAGGAGTGTTTAGTTATTTTAGGGCTACCAAAAGCCAACATTGAGGAATGGCCTCCCCTTGTAACTACCTTCTTTTCCAGACCCCAGTTGTGTTTTTCTGTCTTCCACAACCTTTCCAGCTCATTCTTCTGTTCACCAATTTTATGCAGTTCATCTCTTGCTTGGTCCATCATCTCTGACATAGTCATCACAACCTGTAAGTCAATGAGAGGGACATGGGGATGGGAGGTGCAATGCTTGCAACTATTATCCCACTAATTAATGAGTTCATATAGAACTTACTATAGTTTTGGGTGCAAATTTCTTATTACCAAATATGCTTTTCTTGAGGAACTAATTAGTTATTTACAGATACACCATGTATGCCTTGTGAACAGCCAAGCTGAAGATCATGCATTGCATGCTGTGTGTATATGTGTGCCAGTGTGTGTGTGTGTGTGTGTGTGTGTGTGTGTGTGTGTGTGTGTGTGTGTGTGTGTGTGTGTGTGTGTGTGTGTGTGTGTGTGTGTGTGTGTGTGTGTGTGTGTGTGTGTGTGTGTGTGTGTGTGTGTGTGTGTGTGTGTGTGTGTGTGTGTGATTTGCAGTTTCTGTATCTTCATACCAGCATAGTAAGTTACATTTAATTTACAGTTCTGGTGGCAAAAGGCTGTGTAAATGTAAATTCTTCTAAGACATACAAATATTACCATAATTTTAATTTGAAACCAAATGGAGCCAAAAAAAATTTTTAAAGGGGAGGGGAGGGGCCACAACTATTGATCAAGTCACCATGCAACATGGAAGTATATGATTGCAAATTCATTGAAAGGTTATTAACATGTGGGTATATATTCTTACGGTAATGGTATATATACCTTGCACAGATTTTCAAGATCTGTTGGTGCTATTTGGAACTTTCGCACAAGTGTTTCCAACTCTCTTTCCATGTCTTGAAAGACATATATGTTGTCCTTTATGTGCTGACTGCCAGTTCCTTCGTAGAAACGCTCTCCATCGTAGTCTCCAAAGGGATCATGATCCGCATCCTCGTCTTGGGCCATCCTCCCCCAACTGATACCTACGGTTACCTATTGTACATGTATATGTGGTTACAATGCTGCATGCATCCGTGAATAGCCTACATGTACAAACAGCACGGTGAGAGATATGGGCAGCCTCGGGACGAAAATTAAGTAAATGCGGTACTACTGATAGGCCCGTAATGATAGGGCAATTCTTCGGAAAACTTAAAACGTAGCCGTAGCCGGGCGTAGCCGTACCGTAGGCCTACGTACGTATAAGCAATCCGGCCCGCGTTGCTCCCTAAGGCTAAGCTTTGTTAGTCTTATAGTATTTTAGTACGATGTGCATCGCACACTACGTTACTTGAAGTCAGCGCATACCGATGTTTACACATATGTTCGGAAAGGCCACTCACTTACTGAGGAACTGGGATGCCTTTGTCTCTTAACTGCGACTGCCAAGTTGCCACGCTTGCATACTTCTAACCGCTGCTTGCAAACTTGAAGGATTTCACTAAACTTTGTAGAATAAATAATTCCCGTTCCTTAGCCCTCTCAAGGGGCTATTTTGCGGGGGAAGGGCTGGAACCTATATATGGTTTTGTTTATTGGGCGTCACGTGAGGACAAGACTTGCTGCCCTGTATTTCATGTCGTTGAGCCCCCCTTTCCCCCACGCGTGTTTAACAGGTGCTAAGTCTTGGCAGCTAGCTGCTGCTTTAACGCACCTCCACAGTAGATTTACTAGTATATCATTATAGATTCTAAAAATGATCGAACGGAATGTCTGGTCCCCAGGCTTCAAATTACTAATAGTAGCCGGATAATATCCAAATTTTGTGCAGTACAAGCAAAACGTGAAGTATGGCCAATCAAGGTGAGTATTTACGTTTCTTTTTCACTATGTAGAAGTACTCCTTCGTTATTAAGTGCGTGATTGTAATTGTGTAGGCCTACATATATGGTGTTATAACAGCGCCCTTGTGTGTGTGTGTGTGTGTGTGTGTGTGTGTGTGTGTGTGTACGTTTATGTGTGTGTGTGTGTGTGTGTGTGTGTGTGTGTGTGTGTGTGTGTGTGTGTGTGTGTGTGTGTGTGTGTGTGTGTGTTTTGAGCGCAAAAGCACAAGTGTGTGTCGGTAATGGGCTATGTTGTATGGAGTTGTCCTCGTACTGTGTGCGCATGCATGCATATTAATATAAGATTGCAAACAAACAAACAAACATGGACTCTATATCTAAGCAGTACATATGTAGATTGCTACGCGTAGCTGGTATTTGGACCTCCTCCTCACACCACTTTTTGAACTATTTATGTGGGGTATAGTGTGGGCTGGGAGTTCATATGGTTTGATGCTCCGTGCACTCTTTGAGTCTCATTTAGAAAGTCAATTTGAACTCTAAACTGAAACTGTTGGTGATATCATTGGTGGCTGTCCAGCAATTCAGCTTTTTAAAATTTGTTACATCGAAGGCTCCAAAAATGTTTGAGAATGTTCCCTACAGTGGTGAAGGATGTTATGTAGGAAGGTGCAGGCATCGATATGTGCAATATATCTACTAGTTAATTAGAAATTATATGTACCATTTATCGAGCACATGTGTACATGTATTCTCCAGATCATCTACATATGTCGATGGTATTCATTGTTATTTCAGAGTAGCTACATGTTGCTTACTCAGCTTGCTGACCTGTTTTCATAGTTAGGACTCACATGCCATAGTGACTTACCTGTGATGCATCACTGCATATAGTTATAAAAATCACAGCTTGTTACGTCCACTAGTGAATACACTTTGATGTGGAATGTGTTCTGTTTAATTTTTCTGACCAAAGTATTATTGAAAATGTATCGTACTGGACGTTCATAATTTCACGATTGAGTTTCACAGTGTGATTGCCATCAAATGCCACATGTGCACTGTGTCCCAACAACAAACATGCTTGGCCGGCCACCATGCTGTCATTTGCCGTTAGTGCTAGCATTGAAGTGTGGGGTGGGCTAGCGTTTGCATACTAGACTTATTGATGTCTTTCTGCCCAATGAGAGTGCTCCAAACCACAAGGCAATGACCCAAAGTGTAATGAGCTTAGCGGATTGTGTGTCCCAATGATAATGGAGGTATATGGAGCCTGGGGTCAATATATAATTAATATTATAATGCCAGCTAGGATAAACGTGATACTGATCAGAGCTAATGCAAGCAAAGTTGCTTTGTAAGACCACTGTATAATGATAGGGCTTCAGTGTGTTTTATGTGTGTATTGTTGCATCCTGTGTTTCAATAATAATAATAATAATAATGTAACTTTTATTGTGGTATCAATTTAAAAATTTGTTCACACGTACAGTGTATATAGTCAATCATCATAAACACCCATGAATCCAATCATTAAATTAATATTGGGGGACGAGTCAAAATGTACAAGAGAAGAGTGAAAGTGTATGTTTAAACTATTTACATCTCACCTCCTGCTCACCATTGCAATAGGCTACATGTGTATATGGATACCATTTGCTGTTTTGTAACAGTTGAGCAAAAATTATCCCTGAATATATGCATGGAAGGGAGGCTCACTGTGTAAAAAGGGTTGTTACATGATACTGTATAACACTACATACATATGGTTGATACTGTATAACACCACATACATATGGAGATGTTCAATATTGCATATCATTTGCAGGTTATTCACATCTTACCCTAGTACATGTAATGCTAGGGTTAAAACATGAATTGTGTGTATGTAGCAATGAGTATACAATATTATTTTATTGGCATGGAAGTTAATACAATTTTTAGTCCATTGTCAACATTGTCAATATCACGCGTGTTTGTGTCACTGTACCATCTTAGCTTGTGAATGTACATGTACGCTGATGCACATAACCAGGGTAGCCAACAAAGCAAGCTGATTTTATATTGGCTTGTTAAAAGCCAATATAAAATCAGCTTGACATACCAATTTATCATCATAGCAGGAGGTGCATCGACATTCACTAGCCACATCTGCTGGGTCCACATAATTCAAATAACATGTACGTGCATCATGTTGTGTACACCCCTCAATTAGTGCAGTCCTGGCCATGACCTACTCCAAATTGGAACTGTTCAAACACTAAGCAATTCCTGAACCTGAAAAATACCTTTGCACTATAAAAAATAAACTGCCAAAATGACAAAGCCACGCTACAAGCCTACATGAGATGTACGATTTCTGGACGTAAGTGTAGGTCAAATGCGAGTGATCACTGCCTAGAAGTGATGCTGTTCTATTTAATAACCTCATACGTATGTACATCAGTATACATATGTAAATCCACAATGTAATGCATGTGTTTACTTAACCCATTTTGGCAAACAAACAGAAGAAGAACTCAAAGGTAGCCATAATGCAGGAATATCAAATATTAATGACTATGCAAAACACAACTGTTTATTTCGACTAAAGTAAATTCTGAGATTGGTTATTCCGAATAGCACCGGCTAAATGCAGGTAGGTATTGTGAATAGTTGAATAACCTAAAGACCTGAAAATTGGTTACATACATGTACCATAATATGGGCCTTACTTGTACAATGTAAACAATCTCTCGATATCTGATATCTGGCATCATGATGCCTGCGGTTTATTGGCATAATTCTAGTTGAGGGTTGTAGTAATTGGTTTCTAAGTCACAATTGCAATATTTATTTTTTGTCCAGTGGAAGAGCCGTTCCCTCTCCTTGGACTTTCCACTCCCAAGGAGATGGCTCCGCCTACATATACGCCTGATTCACCCCAGTATACCCCAGGACGTTTTCATTACACTCCTGGACCTTCTCAGTACACTCCTGGCCCTTCACAGTATACTTCTCAGTACACTCCTGGACCTTCTCAGTATACTTCAGACCCTTCTCAGTATACTTCAAACCCTTCTCAGTGTACTTCAGACCCTTCTCAGTATACTTCAGGCCCTCCTCAGTATACTCCATGCCCGTCATGGTATACTCCAGGTTCTTCTCAGCATCCCCCCAACCAGTCCCAGTACTCTCCGTATCCACGAGCTGCTCCAGTCTGTACTCCAGCTAGTCAGCAGCAGGTAAGGTTATGTCACACAATGTTCTCTAATTAATGCCAATTCAATTTCTGCATTATATTCTGTTTCACCAGTCCAGCTCTAATGTGGTAGTGGTCAACTCCCAGCCTTCAGCAGCGCAGTCTACTGTCATTGTCCGTTCCACCAGGGATCACTACCTGACCCTCTCCATTATATTGACTGTGGTCTGCTGCTTCTGCATTGGATGTGGATGGCTGTCACTGTTCTGCACAATACCAGCAATTTTGGTATCACTTAGTGTACGTAAATGGTATTCACACCATAGGATCTTATAAATAATATGTGCGTTTGTGTGTTTTTAACTCACCCACTACAGGCAAGGAGTGATGAAGAAGGAAACCGTATTGCCATTGCAAAGAGGAAAGCATCGGTTTCAGTTTGCCTCAATGTTGCTTCAGTGTTCATGTTTGTGTTTGTAGTAATCGCTTTAGTTGCGGCTCCAATTGTGTTCTTTGTTGTGCTAGGCAAGTCCCTGCATAACATTTGGCCCACTGATGGTCCTACCGCTACTGGAACCACTACTGTAACCACTGTATGCTCCACATACACCTATGGTTATTACCAGTCTGGTTATTATCAATCAGGTTATTATCAGCCTGGTTATTACTTGCCAGGTTATCAGTACTATTTCTTCTGCTGAAGTTAGCATGCATCATTAGCAGCAAATATGAGATGTAGCCATTTTTTGGTACTGTTGTAGTGGACTCATGGTATTGCTGAATTTGAGTGTAGTGTATTTCTATATATACCTTTGCATGGACTTATAAACATGAAGATCGGTGATCCATTGATGAGAAACCCTTTTATTTTTGTGTGTTCATATGCAGCAAAGAGGTTAAAAAAAAAGTAAAGAGATTATACATGTATGTGTGTAAGTTATAATGAGCGCAGTAACGTTTAGCTCTGTTCTTTTAAAAGGAAGTAAGGCTAACAGGCAAGTGATGAAAAAGTACTAATGGTTGTTCAGGAAAGCCATCTATAGCTAGTGTTAACTTTTGCTCACCATTTAATTCTCCCACCCAGTTCCATTGGACTGTTTTTAAAATCAAGCCCATGCAATTGAGTTTACACAGAGGGGGCTTCAGGCTCCACTCCTTATTGCACCATTCTCCAACATCCTATATTTCTTCATTGGGCACTGCCACTGATAGATATCATATATAAATCGCCATCTACCTGACACAATATATTACAGTTCAACAACCATACTCCCCAGTCAGCAGCCATTTAAATATTCCTACATGAGCTGTCTGTCCACATGCCATCTCAGAAAAAGTTGTCTGATGTGATGGAAGAATTGCAATTAGCTTTCTTCTTGAAACAGGCTTGTTGTCAGATAGGGCTATAGGCTATTATCGATCATGTCCCCACATGCTAGCTGCTGCTTGGACTCCATCCATTACATCTCACTTCCCAATGAATTTCAATTTGCAGTTCAGCCCTTGTTGGCTTGGCATTACACATCTATTATAGTCAGGATGGTACTCAGTTGATGCCCTTTCTGTCCCAGTAGTACTTTGGACACATTAGGACATCACTGTGTTACCTGTCGATGTGGTGAGGATGTAACCAGACTTCAGGCCCGTAGGCTGGGGGGGGGGGGGGGGGGTCGGTGGGTTCGGTCGACCCCCCCCCCCCCCCCCCCCCCCCCCCCCCCCCCCCCCCCGCTCGTCAGAACTAGTTCCGCTTGCCGTCAAAATAATTTATTCATAACTTCTATACATGTATAGCTATAGCCCGCGAGAATGAGATAACAATACATGTAGGCTTAGCAACCGCGGAACATCCATTCTAAATGGGGCGCCTACGTCTCGCCCACAACAAACAGCAGCGGCGGAACAGGGGGAGGGTCCGTGAATTAAATTACGGGTTCCCATGCAACTGAAATGAAATGGTAGAAGTTCCGCAAACCATTAGAATGGACCTTTTGCCTTTGACGTCACGCATGAATTTTGGGAGGGTAACTTTAAAATGGCATAACTTCACCATCATAGCTTCTACATGCTTTTCTTTTTTTTTTTATTGAGAAGTAAATTACCACACGTTTCATTTTTGTTGCATTTCACGATGGAGCTCTGTAAGGGATTTGTATGCAGCGAAACATTGCGGAAGTTGCTAATGAGACACGCGCAGTCGCGCTTTTCGATTTTTGGGGGGCAACTCCGGTAACTTGTGAGCGCTGTAACATTAGCACCGTAACTGGCGAAGGTACTTCATTTTGGAATATAGTCAGACATTCATTTACCATTTATTTCGTACTTGCTGTGTTATTCGTGAAGTTCCTATAAGGACTTATGTTGTGTCAAACACAACCAATTAATTTGTGACGTCAGAAGGCAAAAGGTCCATTGTGGAACTTTTACCCATGCATACTGTTACATGTAGTAATTTGAGTTGCATACGACAAATCGCCCGGAAGTTGCCTCGTGTATGCCAGCCTTTAGACTCATAATTCGCAAGCCAGAACTACATGAACACAAACTAGGCTTTCCATGTTTCTATGCAATTATGCTATGTTTTGTGGCTGAAAAATTGCAAAAGTTGCAAAGCGGCTGGGGCTCCGCCCCAGATCCCGATGGGGGAGCTTACAGCGCTCCCCCATACCCCCCTAGCTGGGCGAGAGGGGGCTACGCCCCCTCCCGCTCCCACCCCCGCTCTTAATCAGTTCTACCTTATTGCTTTCCCAGTGATATCTCGCTTAACATATCCTTCACACATTGTGGAAGGGGGCATGTCACACATGGAGCAGCAGAGGAATGCAAACGTGTGAAGGATGATGTGAAGTGTGCAAAGTTGGGATGGTGCTGCATTCTAATGGTGGTGGAGGCTATGTCGCAGCAGGCTTCACAACTGGCTGTTTGAACCAACACATATATGGTTGTCTTGAGCCATACTTAGCAGGTCTCACTTTGCTTCTTATTCTCAGCAAGTCATTTCAGATCATGTTAACTTTATTAGTTTAGTGGTGTTGTTTTATTTGTGCTATGTATATGCTTGTATAATAGTTATACTCTTGTATTGTTAATAATAACATTGCTGTTTGTCTACACGCAGACTCAAATCTTGATAGGGAGGATCTGCCAGAACTACTTCATTAAAATGTAGTATACCAGATTTAAAATTCTAAGCGGTTTCTATCACAGCCATTAAGCAGTGGCAGTGATGCAAGTTGGAAGATGATGTCTCCTTGATGAACACCCAAGTGTGAGTGCAAGTTAATTGACCCAGTTAAAAGCTTGAGCAGCACATCAGTCCAGTGGCTGTCTGTGCATTGCCTCACACTGTGTGTGTATCACTTTCCCTGCCACACCAGGGTAGACCACAAAAGCCAAACTGATACGACAGGAAGAAACCAGAAACCCTATTTCTAGCTTCTCCAGGAACCTCTCAATTAGCAATTGGACATACATTGTGTGGTGGAGCGTTTGGCATTGGCTTTAGTAGTGCTGTCAGAGTGGCTAGCAAGTAGGAATCTTCATTAAGAGTTCTTGCCTGCTAATTGTATCAAATTCAGCACATAGGGCTGCCATCAGTGTGAGTGTAACAAAGAATAAATGGGTACCTCAGGGTGCTCTACAGTATCTGGTATTAGGTGGTAATCCTGAAGATGCTATTGCCTTAAAAAGTCAGCCTTCTCTCTCTTAAAGATAATTGCAGTAGGTAACATTTGCTATAGAGCGCCAGTATTCCACTACCCAGCCAAGTGTTTCCCATTATTAGGGTAAGGCTTTTAATCTCCTGAAGTGAAGAACTCCTGCCAAAATACGGTGGATTCACTGGAAGTAGATCCCATGACTAACCTCCTGCATAGGTCTCTGCTGCCAAGAGGTACACTCCCACAGTCCCACCATAGGTCTCTGCTGCCAAGAGGTGCACTCCCACCAAAGCTCTGGCATTCCCTGCTAACTTCTGCTCCAAAGGCCACTGTTGTCTTTGCTCCACTTTGTGTGGATGCACAACTCTGATAACATGCATATACAAAATCATGGACAAATAGAATATACATGTATTTGAACACGTAGTTGATTATACAAAACCAATAGCTGTGAAGGTAGCAAAAACACAGATTGCATAATCGATGGATTTGAGCATCTATGAACATCAGAACAATGCTCAGACCATGATTTACTTAAGAAGGAGAAGATTGCAGGACCCCCAACACTCCTCTAAGTGCATTTGGTATCTTCTCTTTGCAGCAATGCTCCTCGAAGTCATGGCTTCTAATAGTAAGTCAGTATTGAATTGAAGATTTTCAAGTCAAAAGAGTAAACTAGCAAATTATACAGCATAGCTTATAAGAATGTGACAAACATCTGCAAAGAATAAACATAACACAATCACCTATTATGAAGATAAACTGCTAAGGCTAAGTAAAGAAGCCAATGGCAAACGATGCTTCAGATTCCAGAATCTAACTCTCTCTAAACCGAGATTCATCCTACCATATAGCTCAAAGATAGCTTTGGACTCAGGAGAGAGGGCCAAGCGAGAAAAGCAATTGATAGTACATAGATATGCATTAATGCATTTAAACATACAAGATGAAACGTAAATGAATACACATGTGCACACATGGTAGATGATGGTACTCAATGCAATTTAGGATTGATGATGGCCATTTTGCCTGGTCTAAGTGCCGCAATCTAGTATCACTAATATGTAAACATTTGTTCAAACATAAATATAAAAGTAAGTCTTCCATTACCATCTCACAGTCATATAGTAACATACAACCTTATCACATTCTGCATTCATATTTGCAAAAGTATTCACATCCAATATTCATCTAGTGAACAAGAACCAAGCCAATGCCTCTGTACTCCAGGCTCCACACACAGGGAGCTTTCCAATTCTCATACAGGGAACCATTAAAATGCCTTTCCACGTGACCTCAATTGAGCAAAACTTTGACTGATACTGTTACTCATGTAAGAGAATTAGTGCAATTGCAACTTGGGGGATCTTGTTATTTGCATATGACAGTTGCCCATACCTGTTTCAGTAACGAGTGGTGCATAGGTGTGTGTGTGTGTGTGTGTGTGTGTGTGTGACTGTGTGTGTGTGCGTGTGTGTGTGTGTGCGTGTGTGTGTGTGTGTGTGTGTTGCATTTTTCCCTTCAAGTAATGAACTGCTATTTTCATTTTCAAACCTTTGGCTACGTCTACAGTGTTACTAAAATGCTTCCACTGCCTCTGTAGATGTTGAAATATATTTTTTATCAAGATGATATATACTGTGCAAAAACCTCACACTGGTAGGCACAGGGAAATGGAGGTGTCTGAATCTCAAAAACACAAGCAATTAGTATATATAACATCTAGGGAAAGTACTAAGAACATTGGGAGAACATAGCGGATCACATTTGAATTGTTTGCCTACCCACCCAGAGTGCATGTGTAATCCACTGAAGTATCCAGACTGGCACAAGGAATTGCTTTGATGTATAAAGAATACATTGAACAGGTTAAACACCATGGCTTTATGTCAAATATCGAAGTGTGACAAGGTAGATCTCACTCCACTGCTACCCTTTGTTCTTGATAACATCTAGCCAAACAAGAATCTTCCCTCATTTGAGGAGATGTGTCAGTTTTCCCACCCAGCTCTGAGTTGTCCCTGAAGGCCTTCCTTTGATTCCTCAGGTCCTTTCAGACAAGGAGCTGTTGAGATGGAAAAACTTCTGAATAGGCAAGGCTAAAAGTACTCATGTTTCCAAGGGGTGTGGGGTGTGGGGGGTGGGGGTGGGGCCTCACAATGAACATGGATGTACCAAACATCAGCAAAATCCCATGTGATTTGTGGTTTTAGTGGGTAATCATAAGGAATTTCACTCGTCGCGGATGACTTCTTAGTGGATCACTTACAAAACTATGTACTATATGTAGTAAACCATGTATGGATTTTTTTAAACACAACAAACACATACTCATAATTTTACAAGATAAAGAGATTGATGTGGCAGTGACCCCCCCCCCCCCCCCCCCCCCCCCCCCCCCCCCCCCCAATTGTAATAAAATTCTTATGTTCACACGACACATCTTTTGGTACGTAACAGCTGTCTGAGCTGAGCATGGGAGCCAAGGTACGGTTTTGACACATCACAGTAGTGTTCACGCGTCGAATTTTAATCGAACCGAACCATAGATAATAAAGTAGGGTATTGGCAGAGATCATATATAGATATCTATATATGATCTCTGGTATTGGCAACAACTCGAATAATTAACACCCAGTAAGTACTGTGTACAAGTAACCGGGCTTACCGGGGTTGCCGCGGTTACATGCACTTCTATGGGCGGTTAACGGTTAATCGCCTACATGGCCATAGTAGTCTACGTAACCGTGGTTAACCGCGGGCGGCAACCCTGCAAGTAACCAATCATAACAAAGTTAACCGACTTAAAACAACACATGCATTTAATTATGGAGTTGAAGTGTTTTCTAACAGGTTTACATGTAGATTATTTAGGTGTCTTCTTAGTAACATTCCTGTACTGCATGCTCAATCCAGGCACTGGCCTGAGAGAGGCAGATACCAAAGGGAAGTGACTGAGGTAGATAGGCTGAGGCAGATAAGGGCAGTGACCGAGGCAGATACCAAAGGGAAGTGACTGAGGTAGATAGGCTGAGGCAGATAAGGGCAGTGACCGAGGCAGATACATGTAGGTAGATCAGGGCACTGAGTTCTTCATTGCACGTCCAAGTTTTAATTATCTTCCACCCATACATGTATCTGCAAAAATTCATAACTCAGCCTAAAAGCACAAGTTGAATGAAAAAATGAAGGTCAAAGGTGTTTATTAATCGCAGTAAAGCTTATAGGTGTTTATTGCAATAGCGCATTCCAAAGGGTATTATGGGACAGCAAATCCATTTCAAAAATTTTGGGCGTTCAATGAGTGCGGCATGACATGTAACCTAATTGGCCCATTTGCGGTTTGCTTATACGGTACGGAATACACTTCTCTGATTTTTATTAGTTCGCGTGGTATAGCTGTAGCACCATGGCCAATAAAGGTGAGTAATACACATATATCATCAGCTGTCGATATCCGCGTCACCACCCCCCTCCCCCTCCCCCCCTCGTAATGTAATGGTTTGTCAGTTTACTGTATTTGATTTCTAGACATGCCACCACTGTAATGATTGCGGGCGAAAACAACGCTCTTATTTGTTCGCCTTCTGCAAACAAGATTATTGCTTGCTGAAATAAAAACACCAATAAATAGTTTTTCTAAAGGTAATCGGGCGGTTTCGCGTTTTTCCTCTCTACAGTGCTCCCTCGATTATACGGAAAAGTATTACCTCGATTATACGGAAAATAAGGCACATTCATTGGGTGTTAGGAAAACTATCCGTGTACTTAGCGGTAAGTTGTCTAAACCGGCTTAGACAGCCTACCGCTAAGTACACGGATAGTTTTGCTAACACCCAATGAATGTGCCTTATTTTCCGTATAATCGAAGTACAAATACCTTTCCGTATAATCGAGGGAGCACTGTACAGTATCCCTACCCCTATATCAACCTACCCTCATATCAACCTTGGGAAAATATGCCCTATTCATAGCGATGTTAGGCTAGGGTTTTGTGTTTCTAGCGATCGATCGCCTCAGCCAACCGCTAATAAGATTTAATTCGTGATAGAATCCTTTCACAAAGTGAATCTCTTAGCGGTGGTTTGAGGCGATCTCTAGGAACACATGTACAAAACCCTAGCCTAATATCACTATGAATAGGGCATATTTGCCCATTATTTACATTACCCTCATATCAACCCCGTGGTATGCATGGGTTAGGGGCACTGTATGTATAATTGCCACCACAAGATGAATTAATACCTCTAAACCAGTGGAATCATTGCATTCCATACCTTAATTAGCGTCACACCCTTGTTTCAAGCCTAAAAGCTAAGCCTTTACTTTTCTTGTGTGGTAAGTCATTTCAAATTTTAATTTCAAGTTAAGAGATGACACAAAAACTAACGAACAGAATAATAAATAATGACAGGACGAAAAATACACGGCTTTGAACGTAATGGCATACGTCATATACGTGTATTGAACCTCGTATGTTTGGTACTTAAAAAAATCTGCTATTGCAATAGAGAAGTGTTGTAAGCTTGAGTGAGTGAGTAAGGCTTAGTACGAATAAAAGGGTTTTAGGATTTATCAAAGAATTCAATTGACTGTGTATTTTGTACACATGACTTGAAAATATTTATGGTACAAATTGACATTATACAGTGGAAGATATGAAAGAGCTTATTGAAATGCCTGCTGGCAAAGAAACTGCCCTCCAACCACCCCCATATACTCCAGGCCCTCCCCAGTATGCTCCAGGTCCTTTGCAGTATACCCAAACAGGGTATCCACAGGTTTGTTAAACTTGCATGCCTCTTGCATTGGACTATTCTTGTTTCTTTTACACAGCCCAGCTCTAATGTGGTAGTGATAAACTCCCAGCCTTCAGCAGCGCAGTCTACTGTCATTGTCCGTTCCACTAAGGATCACTACCTGACCCTCTCCATTATTTTGACGGTCCTATGTGCTGTTTGCTTTGGTTGTGGGTGGCCCTCACTGCTCTGCACAGTTGCAGCAATTGTTGCCTCACTTCTTGTAAGCATTGACATGCAATGATACACATGCACATATACCTTATTGCATAACACTATTATTACATGGCTCTCTATTCAGGCCAAGAGTGATGAAGAAGGAAATCTTGTCACCTCTGCAAAGAGGAAGGCCAATATATCTCTTTGTCTCAATATCATGGCAGTTGCTTTGTTCATCATTATAGTAATCATTACCGTTGTATCATCTGCTATCCGTGGATCTGCACCATCACTGAGTGCTCGCTATGTGTGCCAGTCCTTCTCCGCCACTGGATACTACTTCAATTACTACTGCTACACATAGTGTGTATTAGTAGCAGTTGTCATCCAATGAGGCTTTCTACCTGAGCTAATTTTTTGTTTTTGACATTTAGTGTACCTTTTAAAGAATGTGTACATATATATTAAGGTGCACATACCTACACTTGTAAGGGGAAAAAAACTACACACACACATGTAGTATTCACTGCTTAGGCTACAAACACTGAATGGTATCTGAAATCGTCAGTGTGTGCAAGTGACGGTTTTATATACTATTTCATGTCAAATATTTTATGTGCACTTCAATCTTCATGATTAGATGCCCCAACTGCTTTGCTTGCATGTAATTGTCGCATTTGTTATTCAACACAAAGAAATATGTGTTCTCTCGCTTTAGTGGTGCTGTCATCAACTTCATATACCTCAAACCACCTGGCACATGATTCGCTTTTGAAAGACGGACTTCATGTAAGCACAAAAGTAGTTTTAATGCTTTAAATCATGAGACATGCTACTGATGATGCTACTGAACTTATATACAACACATGTCTGACATACTTCTTTCATGCTCCAAGCTTTTGGTAGAGTACATAATACATCGCCTATGGTTTTCATAAATGCTGGCTTAGGAATGGCTGTATTACATCATCCCCTTCGCTTTCATCTCCCTCCCTGCCAATCATTTTGTTGTTGCTCAGTTTCCATATCGGCCAAGTCAGAGTCACTGATCTTTTGCTGACCCTTCAAGTAATTTTCTTACAAATCTGCCAAATTTCGTGTGTCAACATTTATTTACTACATCTCTGTAGATCACAAAACGGATCCGAGCCTCGTATTACTTCTTTCACTTTTCCCAAAAGGATTTTGTTCCCACAGCCAGTACCAAAATTGTTTTCACTCCACTTTTCCTTTCCTAATATCTTTGCTCATACACCCATATCTCAAGGCCTTCTTTAATGCATTTCACTATTTTGTTATTGAGTCAAGCAGCCTGTAGATGATATTCACAAGTAGGCTTTATGGATAATTGTCGACCAATATGAAGATTTCTAAGCATGCAGAACCAGTCAAGTTGTCTTGAATATTTTTCGATTATCTTGATAGGGGAACGAAAAATAATAAGTTCCAAAGCTGTCTAACACGGCAAATCCTGTAACCTTTTGGTACCCGTTGCTTCAAAATTGAAAAAAAAAAATAATTATTATTTGCTTATCAGTTCTACCGGCTTTGATTATTTTTTATAGACCTGTAAAAAAAAGGCTTGCACCACAGCATAAACAAGAATATTTAGGTATGTCAGTTGCGAATGACTGAGAAAACCAGATGGGAGAATGACGGAGGAAAGAGGGAAACGGCATAAATCATAGATGATAATAATATAAAATCTGGGTATACCGTAGAGTACCGCGCCACCGGGAAAAAATGGCTCATGTTTATATTAACGATCGCGAGCCGTTATGAGCGTATCATCTTCGTATATATGTAATCGTTAACGTTTTCGCGTACCTGTTTCAACATTTCGGAAAACAACTGGTATTCGAACAGGATTTTGAAGAATGGTACGCAGCTGCGTTCATGATTACGTTGATACGCTCATTTAAACACGGGCCATTTTTTTTTTTCCGGTGGGGGAGGTGCAGTACTCTCGTAAAATCAAATTTTGCGATATATTTTACGTGTACCGTGCATTTTAATAAACACACGCAGGGGTGGTATTCAATACCAGAGATAATATATATATTATCTCTGTCAATACAATTCAGTTCTATACCGTATATATCCAGTTGATTTTTGGGAAAACATATACATGTATTCCTTGAAAATTTATTACATGAGATTTAGAAGAAAAAAAAAATTGGAGGTATCGGGGATTGAACCCGAGGCCTCGTACATGCAAAGCACGCGCTCTACCACTGAGCTATACCCCCATTTATATCGCACTACCTACCATATAAAGAAGACATCCGTTGCAAAAGAAAAATACTGCACAACAACATAATATGCTCGCTATATGCGTTTATTAAAATGGACTACATATTACATCATGCTACAGACCGATACCTATACATATAGCTCTAGTAGACATTATAAAAATGAAGGCGGCCTAGCCAGTAAAGCCCTAGCATTGGCCCTGACCAGGGCAATGCTTAACCATCCATATATCCCTGACACTGCAGACCCAGGAGACTTCGAAGACCCAGGCCTCCCCTGCTAGGGCTCTGTTGAGCTTGCTGCCAAGCAACGTCGGAAACGTCTACACTTGTGCACTCAGTAAAACAGCGGCGGATGTCCAAGTCAAAAATGCCTAGCGCTTCAGCAACCAAGGAGGGTGGTGTTGATCTGGCCAATTTACCATTATACAGAAGCTGCCACAGAAGCGAAGCAGCAGATAAGTAACCTGTGGGCCTGTGGGTCTTTGGAACCAACTTGCTGCAGCCTTGAAAGCAGAGCACGTGCCTTGGCACGCTGATCTGCGACAAATTTAGCACAAAAAATGATATCTCCAATGGGAGACCCTAGGACCTCCAGGTTTGGTGTGTTGGACCGCTTCATGCAGAGTGGAAAGGATTCAAATTTCCCTTGGAGAAAACCTCGCGGTACTGAAAATATAATAAATGAGCGCAACCGACTAGCCTGTTCTGCAGTCCTCTTCTCCTTAGCCCTGGATAGTCCAAGCTGTTTCTGCAATAGCAAAAAGCTAAGATGGAGACTGTGACATACCTTTCAAGCCAGATGCCTTGATGTGCATGATAGTGTTTCTGTTGAAGTGCTCATTAGTAACATGTAACTCCTTGTACATGATGGTACTGGACTACTGGGTGACAACAGAGAACTGTTCATCCCTGAGACACATCAAGTTGTGAAAGCCCATCCTCATTTTCTTTTGTTTGGTATCCAAAACCCACCTGGACAGTATTGTTGTGTACTTATAAACATTTTAATTTGAACTATTGTAGCTTGATGCAGATTCTGTTGCAATCGCAATCATTTTATTGAGCTCCACTATGAATATATTGTTTGTGAAAGTTGGTGTGTGTTTCTTTCTTTCTTGTGTGTATATGTTACAGCCCGATTTAAAATCTGGCCCATTTTAAAGCCGGCTGTCTTAAATTATACAAAAGCTTATCAGTGAGGCTTTTTTTTTTTAATAACAGCTCAACATTAATTACACACATGCAGAGAACCTAGGAGACTGTTATACACACTTCTGCCTTTAACTCTACAACACCAACTAATAACTCAAGTAGTACACTCCAGCTATCAAGCATCCATATAAGAACTAAATTTCTTATAAGACTCTTGAAAGAGACTGCACAATCAACACTGATGTAAGCATAACCTCAGGATATTAGTTTCAGAATATTAGATTTTTTTTCATAATCCTATCAAATGTTTTTCCGGTTCAAAAGCATTGCATTCTTTCGTGGACACCCAGTATAATGAAAAAAGGTAAATGCTTAGCAGAGTCCTGACATGACACACGATTAGACACTGATCCCTATAGAGGATGGAACCCAGGTTAAGGGAATGTTCCTGCTCCCCACCACCTCCCCCCTAATACAACAGTAAAGGGGGCACCTTTGGATGTAAGCATTTCAAGATAAAATGGTTCGTAATTATTCATAGTCCCCCTCCCACTCTAAGGGTAATTCTTTGTGACCATGCTTATAGATACATGTACATAAACATCATGTTATTACAAGTGCTAAAATAAAACTACTGTTTTGGATAAAAACGCAGAATTCTATGGTGTGCAGTGAGCCAATGACAGTACTTGAGCACTACTTCTAGTCAAATTTTACACATGCACTTTCATCTTGCACCAGCTCATAACTTGAAGTACTAACTGCTTCACTTGTTTTGTTAGTCATCACAACAAAAATACGAATTTGTGCGCTCTCGCTTAGTGACGCTGCTATCATGCACTTGATTGTCACATGACTTTCCTTTGAATGAGGACTTTGTCTCTTTGCACTCGCAAGTGAAATTTATCTGATGACGTTTTGGATCACATGATGTGGTTGTTTATCTTTTCACACTTTTGACACTATTGGACTTCACATGGAAGGCAAGCTTACCAAACCATGACACCCAAACCTATCTGGCATCTTTGCTTCGCACTCCATGAGTGATTAGGAAGAGGATCTGGCAGCTTACAAAGGCACTGAACAAAACTTGAATCGTGCATGCCAATAATATGCTTATGCGGTGAACACTTGCAGCAAGACTGAAGCCCCATCCAAGGCCCAACATTAGGGCCAATCCTATTGTGCAGCGTAAAATTGGCTCTAAACATAGCAGGTGCAGCCCAATCAATGGTCAACATTGCACCTTTGCTGAAGCCACATTGGCCATTGGTGAAATACTGGTCATCCATCCAAAATAATTATACTTATATATATATACACACAATTATGCAGTTAACTGCAAAAATACAATATATTTGTTTCATTGAGTAATTTTATGTCCCCAGACAATTATTTGGAAGTCTTCACTCTGTTGAAAGCTCCCTTCCATCTCACTAGCAAATTCAGAGTGCTTTATGTACCCCTTACCAGCAGAGACAATCAGTGATCTGTACGGAGGCATGCAGCCCTGTGCCTCTGCTCCCATGGCAACTGGTGCCAATGGCAGGGGAATATGTAATAGGCTTCTGATCTTGCCCTTGTGGCTGTGGATTGGCACACTGCTCATTTTCAGAAATGGTTCTGCAGAACTGCCTCCGAGCTGAGGGTATTCAAGTTGTTTACAGAGGATGACCACCATTGTACCATGAGATGTAGCAACAAAAATATTCTCTCCATCTGTAGTGATTGACTTGATATCCACAGGTTTGGTCATTTCAGTTGTATCACCTGACAAGATTAGACATATCATCTAGTATATATTAATTCTATTTTGCTGCTATATTCACACATAACTACTAACATTTTACATTTACCATATATAAAGGTCATTGGAGCCACATCAAATGTCCTCAACAATGTTACTGTGTCCATGTCATACAAGCATAAGCAAGAGCCTTTAGACATTGAGACAACAACGTGGTTTGATACGGGGACTATATCTTGGGGTATTTTGTCCTTTTGACCAAGACAGACAGATTTCTAAGCAGCAAAAAATAATGTAATTACAAAATGATATATTAAACAATGTGAATAGACACATCACCACAGTGCAAACAGCCCATTTCGGCAGATTACCTCGTTGATTAAGTCTTCTACATCCAGCAGATGGATGTATGGCCCACATCCGACCCACACCTTGTGTCCCACCACTGACATGCACCTCACTTCATGACTAGAGGTACTTTGGTCTGGTCTGAGGAGCACAATCTCTTTGCTTGGGGAAAACATATTCCATACATTATCTGGCCAAGAGAATTGAGACATTTCACTTAAGGAGCATAAATTCGAAAGGTGCAAGGCATGATGCCACAGAAATTTCAACTGAAAGTGCATGTGCAGAAACAACATACTCTTACCTCTTGAGAGCGAGTACGCCACAATTCTATTATCAGACTGGCCAATTAAGACATTCCTTCCCACATGGCTGTGCAAAAACAGACTCTCGTGCGATAGTTTTAGAGGTTTGATAGCACTTACAGTAGGCAGAAGGTCCTGGAAGTAAGCTGTATGCTAGAAATAAATTGGTGCCTGTTCCCACTGCTTGGGTACAATCGCAACCTGTTGGTGAATTACAATTAACAATTGGGCATGGCACATGTGTGTGTTTGTCACTGTTGTGGTAGCAAGTAACATATGGGATTTTCAAATTGCTTAGTTCCATCAAACCAAAAGACAAAGACAAGCAGTTTCATGTTGCAAAAAACAAAACAGTCGCTTCTGCTCCTTCGCCGTCATCATTACTTAAGTCAGGATAGGAAGGGTTTGAAAAGGGACATCACAACCAAAGGTATCATATCTCATGTCTAGGGAGGGACTTTGGTTTTAGCCCCACACCAATACAGTTATGCGCTGCATATCTATATTTTTTTTGTAGGACATAATTTCAATTATGCACATCTTATGCTATTTTTTGGTAGATTTACTTATAACTAACAGTTACAAATTAGCAAGTTATAAAACATCCCCCATGACAATGTTGGGTTTCAAAGTGCAAAATGCAGCAAGATTTTTAAAATCACACATTCTATAAGTAAGTAAATAAAACCTTTCCCTACAAGAAGTTGAGAGCATATAGGATTTGAAGGCATTAGTGAAAAAAAGGTGAAATCAAAACGGAAAAATGAAGCAATCCTATATTTAGCACAGTGTTGCTTATGATCTAATTATAGGACTTGAAGATTCTACTGGCTTGGCATCATAGAAGATATCAGGAATTTTGCCATACTTGTGATCATTACCAGAGAGCTAACAGCTGATACTGACTTGTTGCTGAACTGAAAGAAGCTATTTCTATCACATAATGTTCACAACCACTTTGAAACTGTTAGATATATTATCTGCCAGATTATGTATTAAAGTGCAAAAATTTAACACTTCAAAAAATTAGGGTGTCCAGATTTAGGTCACAAACCAAATGTCTTTATATCCTAAGCACATTTAATGCTTCAAAACTTAAGGCAACTGAATTTCCTAGGAAAATTTCATGGCCAAGTCAAAATTTCCTAGCATCCAAAAATTTCTGTCACACCAGAATGTTTTTTTATTACTTGCACCCAGTTCAACAACTCATGAGTGAAAAGACATATTCTATGCACAGTACATGTGTCCTATTATAAGAGGTCTACTTCACTTAATGATCAAGCACCATTAAACGCACCTGTTGTCCTCAGTGACAATCCACATTAAGCTAACATCTCCTCCTATTGATCCCTGTTGAGTCTTTTCTCGAGATGAAAACAAATCAGATCGGTCAGAAGAGGAAGAGGTGCTCAAAGAAGGTTTTCCTGAGGATGAAAATGCATTAAAAACCTGTGCACTTGTGTGCAGTCATCAAAATGATTTTCTTGAAGAGCATTTTTGCTTATCCTTGGCCTACATATTAAGGGCCATCCAGGCCTTGCCCTACATATTAGACCTTGGCCTATATATTAAGGACCATCCAGACCTTGGCCTATATATTAAGGGCCATCCAGACCTTGGCCTACATATTAAGGGCCACTTAAGCCTTGGCCTTTATATTGTAACGTTGTATCAAATAGTTGCTACACATCACATAATTCATCTTGAAAGGTATTTGTATTTTTGCTCCTCATCCATTTTAGAAACACTATCACTGTTTTTCATGTGGACAAAGTCCACCTCCAGTCCCTTCATAGAAAATGCAAGCCATTTCTTTACTTCTGACCTGCTATGCATGCATGCACATGCTAAACACTTACTTTGCACAGATGTTTGCTCCACACCCCCAGGGATGCATTTCATACATGTGATGTGTTTTTCACCTTGAACAAGAAACTTGCAGTGGGTTCGTTCAGTTCTGGACTAAAAGAATTGGGATTTGATAGATATTACTTCAAAACAGTGGGTAAATATGATATGAAAGAATATTGCTATAGAAAATTAGGACCTAGAATGTTTTATGAAAAGCTAAGAACATTTTCATAAGGCTTTATAAGCTGTAGATATTATAATTTTCTTCTGTGGTGCTTAGTATACAATGAAAGTGTGCTAAGATGTTTCCAATGTGGCAAATTCTGCTCTCTTGATTATTGTGCATCAATTTAAGTTCCTGTAAGTAATTTTACAACAAAGTAAAGATGAATACGATTATTAGTCCTACACATTATTTATTATTATTTATATATTGGTCACCAACTTGACATTGCAATACATGCATATAAAGAAGCCCTACATTACCAAAACATTCTGTCTGTGCCCATGTGTGTAGAAAAATTTGGTGGGTGGGCTTTGTAAAGAAAATCATTCTTGAGGATATCTTCATGTAGCAGCTAGGCAAATCCACAGGTAGCCGGGAAAAAAACTACATCAAACCACAGTACAGAAGCAAAATGCTGCAGCAATGTAATATGGCAGCCATACTAATGTGTATGGGTGTGTAAAAGCTTTTGGGTATATGTATGTACAAGCTTTTGGGTATATGTGTGTACAAGCTTTTGGTTATATGTGTGTACAAGCTTTTGGTTATATGTGTGTACAAGCTTTTGGTTATATGTGTGTACAAGCTTTTGGTTATATGTGTGTACAAGCTTTTGCTTATATGTGTTATATGCATGCTTTTGGTTATATGTGTGCAGAAGCTTTGCTATTTGTTATACTTATATTTATGTCCTCAGGGCCCTCGTTATTCATTGATAACATGATAGACACAGAACAGAACAACAGCACATAAAATTACCATAAAGTACAATGTATAAATATGTTAAACTCCCTAGTTATTAAATATGTTAAACTCCCTAGTTATTACTATACATATTCATGTTGGCGGTTTTACATCCTGCAGCCAGCTGAATAGCATTACCTTACAGAGAATATCGATTACTTCAATGAAGAGTACCTCTCCATCACTCCCTGCTACCCAAACCTCAGCACACCATCTGGGCATGTTGGCAGCTGTCTTAGTTTTTCTTGTCTGATCTCCTGCAAGCAAACATATTCTACCCATTGAGACTGAATCAATCTGAAACAGGACATAGAAAGGTCATGTGTGAGGGCGTGCATTTACTGAAACTGCTGCATTGATTAGGATACAGCTGAATAAAGCTAAACATTTTGTGATCATTGTAGCATTTATGGAACATGTTTATATGATGAATGTGACTTCTGATCACTATGATTGAGTAGATACACCCACAATAACAGTTATAATGATTTTTATACATGTAAACCCACAAGTTCATCATGAAAGGGGACTCCCAGCTAGCAATGGCCACCAGCTATTTTGTTAATGCTGAACAAAAGCAAGTGCTTAAAGGGCTTCATGGCTTACCCGGTCAATTGTGATATTCTTCAGAGGTATGTGCTCTATCCAAGTTGGCAGCTGGTTTACGGGTAGAGAGCTTCCTTCTTCAACCAACCAGCCATTATGAGAAGTCAACTTTGGAATGCCAAAACTGTTACTAGCAGACTGGCTGTGAATTTGTGGTGGGCGTTGTGTACTGGCTGCTGATTTTTGCCTGGATTGGTCAACAAAATGTAAACACTGAGAAATTGATTTGCTGCACAGTATTAATTGATCAGAATGGAATTCTCGAGTACCCTATAATTTTATATAATCCCTCATTTTTGTTCTTCCTGTTCACATCCTTCTTATAATATTATTCTACTACTGGACTCTTACATTTTAGGTGTGGTAAATTTTTCTTCCTTTGGAGTTTCAAGAACTTTATTGATCGTTTCTATCAACCTAGTAGATTAAAAAAAAAAACATTATCATGTGCCAAGTGCAATTGACATAATACCTAGCAAACCAGGATGGCTTGTTCAGCAAACCTCGAAGTCTAAAGAATGAAGCTTTTGTAGAACAAGTCTAAAAAAAATTAGCAAAGGCTTGCCTACGATTGCTTTCACGAGTCCTTTCTAGCTCTTCCCGCATGTTATGGTGCTTCTCCAGTAAGTCATAAAGATCCTTGCTAGTGATGTGATGGTCATCAGTCGGCTGTAGAAAACATGATACAAAGAGCATGAGTGATTTATTTGCCAAATTTATATATATAATAGTTATAAATGTGGCAGCTTAGTACATTTACGTTAATTAGGTAATATTAACATCAATCATTTTGTATTCAAAAGATCATACCTCTTCCCTGTCCAGCAGCTCGTCCCTCTGGCCTTTTACCCTTAATGGCAAGATAAAGAATACTTGTCCCATGATAAAGGAAGTTGTGGATACAGTACTTACTCTTGAAGCTCCTGCATAAGCTTCATTTTGGATTCTTCAAGATGACATATTTGAAGTGTTAGTTGTGAAATTTGGCTAGTTGTGTAAAGTAGTGCATTTTCAGTTATTCTTTTAACATCATCATAATCATCTTTACCTTTCCAATGCTTCTTTTTCTTCTTTTATCATCTGCTTTTCCTTTATCAACTGCACCTTCTCTTCCTTCCATGCTTCATTCTCCTTTCTTATCATCTCAGCCTCCACCTTTTCTGTGGCCACGATCTCAGGATCAGGGTCCTGAGCAAAAACGAAGTCCCTGGGAGGAAAGGTGTATGAGTTGTAGATAGTACGCTGCAAAATATGTGATGTATGAATCCCATATAGGTATCAGCGCACTCACATGTACTGCTCCATGTGGTCAGACATTGCTGCTGTCTGTTGAATAGAGGGATTCTGATGCCAACTTGAGTGCATCAAAGAGGCAGTTGGGTCAACATGAGCCATAATCGAGGTGCGAACAAGATCAAAACAGCCTAACTCTTCTGCCAGTGAAGGGCCAGTTGTTTCCTTCTTGCCTGGTGCTACTGATGATACAACGTTATCCTAAGAAACAATGCATTGCAGGCAATATTATTGCATGAGTGTATAATACATGTATGCATGTATAATGCATGTGTAGAAAACTATTTGGAATTAAAATGCCAAGAACATGAAATCATATTGCAAACACTCCAACATTTGGATGCCAACCTGAATGCTTTGCCAAGCAGGTCCTGCAGAAAAGAAGATCTTAATATATGGAAGGACAGATGAATCAGGCTTAACTTGATGCTAGAATACTTGCTTCAAGTGAGTCTTGGCCCCTCGTATCATCTTCCTGTGGGGTAAGGCTCCTTGCATCTTTATCTTCATGTGGGGTAAGGCTCCTCGTATCTTCAACTTCATGTGGGGTAGGACCTTTTGCATAATCTTCATGTGGGTTCTGATCTTTTGGACCATCATTTGTTGCTGCTGAGGTGTTTATATTGCGATCACATTTACATGAAATACTCTGTTCTATTTTACAATACGCATATACACACATCTTGCATCTATAAGTGCTTCTGTTAGGTGTTTTATGGTTAAGTGTAAATGCTAATTGATTTACTTATAGAAAAATTGACTGAACTGCATCATATCGCAATAATTAGAGCACATAAAAACAACCCAAGACAATATTACTGACCATTTTTCTATGTTCTTTTTCCAGCTTGAAAAATCCTCAACACACCTTTTAAAATAAAATTGTCCCCCCACTACAAAAAGCACTATATATAATATATAATTATATTTGCACTGAATTTATAACACATGAAAACTTCTTCCCTTTACTGCTTCATTCATTTCTCATTAGAAAAATATTGGCAGCTTTTTAATCACAAAATTCTATGCATATGATTTCAAATGCGTACTTGAAGTTTGGAGCTGATAAGGCTTAAGGGTAGCACCAGGCCTTTTATAAATGCTCAGGCTTTCCATCATCACTGATTGCCTAAACGGTTAACTTGAACTTGAATTCAGATACATATCTGTCTGATCACAAGCCCACCTGATTGACCGTTGCTCTTCATATTTTCTTTTGTATTGCTCCAAAAGCTAGGGGGAAAGAACAAAAGATTTATCTTTCCAGTAATCTGTCCTGACCAATTGTTACCTCTTACCTCTTTCCTGGTTCTTTCATTTTGCTCCATTTTTTCAGCCATGATTTGAGCATCATGCTCCATGTCACTTACTGTGAAATAAGAAACGTTTGTCACAGTTCATTTACAAAATCGATATAGACTGAGCAAAGTAGTGTGCTGTTATAAAACGTTAGTTTATGCAGTGAACTGGACAACTGTTGAATCTGTTTGATCTAGCTTCTACTTTGTTTTCACGTGCTTGCATGTGTTTGATGTCCACGATTTCTTTCTAGGATTAACTTAGTGTTGGAGCACATGCAATACACTGTCTTTTAATTTAATTACTATTGCAATACATGCATGTATCTTTTGCGTACGCGCTTAAAAGTCGAATGTACTCGTAGAACTAGAACCGTGTAAAATTATACAATGCTGCCCGCAAAATCAAAACTGAAATGTTATGCAGTAGAAGATTCCGGACTGATTACGCCGTGATAAAATGCAAATTGGTTGGCCAAAAACGTATATTGGACTGCACTAGCACTTGGACGCGCGGCAGTCGGAAACTAATTCGTTCTTAACCAAGTAAGATTGCAGCACCCAGCACAAGAACTATAACTTCAATTGAACGTTTTTTGTTTGTCACCATGCAGTCAAAATTCATTGGCGCTCAGTTTACGTTACGAGGGCACAATTTGAGTGGCTTGTGGAACAGATTTGGGGCTGAGCAAAATAATGGTTGAGAGTTTTAAGGTATTTGAGAGTTTTTGCACAAGATGAGCTGCATGGCTCTTAAATAATATAGGCACGCAAAGCACAGACTCTTCCCTTAGCCAGTTGGTAGTACTCCCGGCAAAGACATTATGAGTCTATGACCAGTCCAAATGGCCTGCATGCTGAATTACTTCAACCTGAAGCCTCTTCAATTCTCTAAACCACGTCCTGCACGAATTCGCGCAGTAATCTATGCAAGGATTGGATGCAATTGTCCCCAGACTGATGGTGCAACAGATCATTCGGGTACCCAGACTAATGAAAATCAACTATCTGATCAGTCAAATCAATATAGCATGCATGCCACAGCCGGAATTTGAAGCGACTGAGAGAAAGGTTTCAACTGAACAGATGTTACATTTTAATCCTGTGGGATCTTGCATTGGACGTTCCGCCGGTACGGAGCTGAGTATGCATGCAGCGATCAATGACAGTTAACATTAACTTACTTTGGTTTTTCAGCTGTTTTATTTTGCTTTCAAGAGAAACATTAGATATTTCCAACTTTCTTTTCTCCGATTCAAGGTTGGCCCGTTCCTCGTAATACACATGCTCCAATTCAGTCTTTTTCTGTCAATGTAATATGCAAATTCAATATTCATTACTCTTTCACTATCCGCGTTTCCATACACCTGTACCTTTTGTAGTGCTTTGCACTTTTCTTTTTCGGCAACACAGACAATCTCAAGCTTCTTCATTTCATCGCTAACGTTTTCCAACTCCTCTCTCCGTTTCTCGCTCTCCTCATACAATATTTTTACAACCTGGCAATAGTACGCAAGGGGTGACTACGGAGTTCATAAAATTTATACCGGCTGAACGATTTTAAAAGGCTAATTTGAACATATTCTTATTCATTTACAGGCAAGAGAAGATCAAAGGGTAGATACACCAAGAAAGTTGAAAGTATAGCCCTGATTAAATCAAAGGTTACAATGTAAACAAGTACGTGTACATGATTGTACAGTATTACTAGTTAGGTCCATTCCATAGCACATTTGTTTCGTGTTTAACAGAAGTGCTGCATAAAACTTTTAATTTTGGATAAAATAGCCTGAAGCATTTCCAGACACTTCAGTTGGCTGTCTATATTTTTATCATTATGTGCTACCACGGCCACACACGTGCACACGCACACACACACACACACACACACACACACACACACACACACACACACACACACACACACACACACACACACACACACACACACACACACACACACACACACACACACACACACACACACACACACACACACACACACACACAAACACACACACACACACACACACACACACACAATGTCACAACAAAACTGAGTGAAGTAAGTGTATGCATATGCAGGTTTTGTATTGAGGATGGATAAATAAATTTAGAAATATCGGGGAATAAATTGTTACGGGGGATAAACTATTTTCGGGACACAGGCATGCATGGCAGCATAACTCCAACAAGTTGCACACACAACAATGCTAACCTCGAGAAGATTACGGAGCTTGCTTTCCGGAACATTAAATTCGGTAACGAGGATCAATAGGTCTTGTTGCATATCGTGTAGAAGCGCATCTTGTGACTGTTCCTCGGCCTCCCCAGTCCCACTGTACGAATCTTCGTCAGCCATTCACGGGACTAATGCCTATAAATCGAGTACCCACAGATGCAACTTGCCGCGTGATATGCAGACCACAACCGGGACGGTTTTTCCGAGCAAAAAAAATATCGTTATTTACAAAATGCATAAATATACTGCCGGGTAACAATTCTAATAATATAATTCAAGTTCTGTTCCCCTTGCAGGCTTGCTATACCCGGCTGTCGCAACACTTTTCGGATTATCAATCAACAAAATGAATTTATCAAATAACATCTCCAACATTAATAACTTTTAAATGGTCATAACTCATTTCTCTAACATCATTCTTGAATACTTTTGATAATAGAGGGCTTTGAATACGAGGAATTACTTAACAGCTTACATAGATTAGTAGTATTTGCATAACTTAACTACCCATACAGATCGAAGTGGTATCAATTTCAATCCTAGGTTACACTGATTTAAAAGAGGTTCGTTCCGTTTCTTATGATGAAAATATACTTTTACATTTACTTTTACATTTACTTCGTGCCCAAGATACGAGGTCTATATCTTTCCAATTGGAGTCCTTTCGCTGTTTATTTGTTGATTACATGTATTGTTATGTCATTGCGTGCTCATTCAGTTTCTGATCTTCGACTGGCGTACCAGTATGATTTAGGTAAACCGCATCCCATAAAATGTATGGGAGCTAGGTAAAGTGCACCTTAAAAATATGTGTGCTTGCTGTTATGGCTGAAAGCCCGAGAATCCTTGGTATCAATCAAGCTGCAAAATTTAATACCAGCCCGTTCGAAAGACCGGTGTCAGGTAAAATTGGGGATCTCGTAAAATTGGGGACCCCCCGACAGATATCTTCCTATCTCATGTACCCGCCTGGGTTTTCTAAAGCAGATAAGTTGGCTTTACGAAAGAGCCGGAGCCAAATTTTTCGAAGCAAAAGCAAAATGTTCCGACCTTTATTACTGTGGTGGGTCCCCAATTTTACGTGACACCGGCCTGATAGGCGACTGGCCTTTGACAGCCCTGGTAGGAATACATGTATAATACTAAGGTAAAACGTGTGTGTCGTTTAGACCAACATACGGTCACAATGGCTTTGCGTTACTAATGGCATTGCTGAGCAGTAGGAATTAAAAGTTTCATATTCGCTATCCACGTAGGCTTCTATCAATCTGAGAAAGCACTTATTATTATAACTCTATTACCTAGTATACACAGAATTTTAGTACTATCAGTATAGATATATCCGTTTTTACTGTTATTTCAGTACAAGACAAAGGGGAAATATGATCTCAGATGTCAGTGACCGTTCAGAACCCCTCCCCCCCCCCCCCCCCCCCCCCCCCCCCCGCTTCTGCATAAATGTGAATGCAATTATTCAATGCATTGTAATTAGAATGCATACATGCCATGTCTTATTTTATATTCATTGTGTGTATAATTATATATAATAATTATATATATAACTGATCGTTTTGTTTGATTTGGGATTAGTACATTCATACTTGATACATCAAAGCTCCATGGCCCAACCTATTCATTTGGCTTTTGAGTTAACTGTCGGCACAGTCACAAGGATACGATCAGGTCGTCCCACTCGGTTCTACATATTTGCCTTAGGCATTCATGGGGTCCCTTATAATTATTTCACTAAGGGATCCTCAATTTAGGGACGGAGGGGTCCCCAATTACCGAAAAATTGGGGACGGGGTCCCCAGATTTAGGGGACGGGGGTCCCCAGTCCCCATGCAATTTTACGTGACACCGGCGTAGCCCGGTAGCATGTGCATGACGTTTTATACTCAGACATATTTCTGGCTATTTCACACTCGTATAATACATATATACGCAGATGTAGATGTTACGGTGCATTAATTTTTTGCCATAACATCGGGCAAAACAAAATCAGCTGTGCTGTCTGAGCTGTACAGTAGGCTCAACCTGCATTTGGTGAGAGCGAATGCAACAGCGATCCTCTCCAGGTGGCTCCCATCTTAAAGTTTAAATAACTGTAGTGTGATTTAAGTGTTGTGTTTATTACATATTTAAACTGTATACCCATTATTATTATTATTATTGGATTTAAGACATCATTGTATTAGAAGTACACAAAAACCCTATAAGCTAAGAATATAAGCAGTTAGGAGGGTGGGAGCTCCCTGGCCAGGATGGCTCTGGCAATGGACCGGACCAGGGTCATATTCAATCTCCCATAAATCTCAGCCACCACTGATGACTTGGGTGAAGACAGGTGAATGGCCAAGTGAGATGCCAGCCTGGAGATGGTATCCTGGGCTTCTTTGCCCCAATTTCCATACGTCTCCACTGCCAATGGAATGCAGGACCAACCTAACTCCTGGCATTTGGGTCCATTTGAGTGTAGTTTCCGGGCCTCTGCTGCAAGGACTGCTGCACCAGCTTGTTGACATGATTCACCTAAGATGGCCGGGCAGAGGGGTGATGTAATGGTGATGTCAAGTGCAGCTGGTTTGCCTCTGTCCCATCCGGCTATGAGAATGTCAGCAGGTCTGGTGTGATCAAGGTCTCTAGTGAGGCCATTGCCTTTCTCCAATCTGACACTCAGGTGGGCATGACGGCAGAGGTCAAAGATCTCATCCCGCAAGCGATTGTGGCGTATCACAACATCTCCTCCATGTCTGCAAGTCACAGCATGATGACCAAGAGGATCGAGGGCCATATCAGGGCAGAATGGACACATAGATCGACCTGAAGTGTCCAGTCCCAGCCACCACTTTATGGCCATCTGGTACTCCTTGGATTCGAGGTGCAAGCCCAAACCAGGTGAAGGGACCACTGATACCCAAGAGGAAGAATGAGGGGCTGCCACTGACAGGAGACGAGCTCTGTTGGCATGAGAGGAAGACTCCAACAAGGTGGAGAAAAGTTGGTTCTCGATCATTCCAGACAAAACCTTCTGGGTAGGAGTGGGAGAGGCCAGAACAGATAGAACTGAGATGGCATTGGGAACTGAGACCTGGGAGTTAAATGCCACTACTGCCTGTTGAAGTAGTCTCGTACCCAGACCCAAATGTACGTAACGATGATTATCGCTTACAGTATAACATCACGTACAGAGGGTCTGGCCAACAAGTCGATCGAAGTTGTTCTGGTGCGCCGGAATGTTGGCGCTCCAATCAGAATCGAGAGCCCGCGTGACGTCACGGTAATTAGATTCCAATAGCATTCCACACTACAGAGAGGAGCCTGGTGCTTGATCGTGCGTGCGCGGCTAAGGTTGTGATATATGGACACGTGTCTAAAACGAAGGGAAAGCCATTTCAATATGGAAGGACTCATTACGAAGTACGTCTAAAATCTGTCGAGAATCGCTTTCCAGCCCGTCGCGTTCACCACTCTGAGAGTATCATTGCGGTGGTAGCCTTTTCTCTCCGTAGCTTAAGCAAAGACAGATCTGCTTAAACAAATCTCACGTTTTATCGTGATGACGTAGCCATTGCTATGACAACCCAAATTATCGAACATTCCAATTACATTCCCAAGAACAACTTTCTTTGACTTGTTGGCCAGACCCTATGTACGCTGTATTATACTGTAAGCGATATGCTTACGTACGTTTGGGTCTGGGTACGAGACTACTGTTGAAGATGGATTATTGTCAGTATATATGGGATAGTTTACGAGAAAAGGGACCTAGCGTGTATTATTAAAAAGTATAATAAAAATGCATTACGTTTGATTTGCTATAACTTCCGAACAGTTAAGGCTATCAACTTCCTATTTTCAACACTTCATACTGCACCATTTCTCTATGGTAAAATACATTTTGGAGTCTTGCACTTGCTCTGTGCCAGTATTGCAACGTTCGATACCCCACAGGGTTCAAACCCGCCATAACTTTCGGTAGGAGTAATCAATTCGCTTCAAATTCGGTTTGTAGGTAGAGAGGTCCTATACCTATCGATTTGTTCTGTTCGTTAATTTTTATGCCATCCATTACGGAGATACGGTTGAACAAACTACGTGCCCATTTTCGCGCTCGATTCGCGCCAATGATTTGGGCAAATTGCGTTCCGCTCAATGTATGGGGAGGCGGGGATTATAACATTGGCGCGAATCAAGCGGGAAAACGTGCACGTAGTTTGTTCAACTGTATCTCCGTAACGGATGGCATAAAAATTAACGAACAGAACAAATCAATAGGTATAGGACCTCTCTACCTACAAACCGAATTTGAAGCGAATTGATTACTCCTACCGAATATTATGGCGGGTTTGAACCCAGTGGGGTATCGAACGTTGCAATACTGACACGGAGCAAAAGCAAGACTCCAAAATGTATTTTACCATAGAGAAATGGTGCAGTATGAAGTGTTGAAAATAGGAAGTTGATAGCCTTAACTGTTCGGAAGTTATAGCAAATCAAACGTAATGCATTTTTATTATACTTTTTTATAATACACGCTAGGTCCTATTTCTCGTAAACTTTCCCATATATAAATTATAATTATACTACATATATATAATATATACACAGAATATGTAATAAACACAACACTTAAATCACACTACAGTTAATTAAACTTTAAGATGGGAGCCACCTGGAGAGGATCGCTGTTGCATTCGCTCTCACCAAATGCAGGTTGAGCCTAATGCACAGCTCAGACAGCACAGCTGATTTTGTTTTGCCCGATGTTATGGCAAGACGGGAGGCAAGCATTTTAAATGAATCTATGGCTTCTTTTCCCCAAGCACCATACGACTCTGCAACCAGAGGTATACAACACCACCCCAAGGCATTGCATTTGGGGTCATTTTCCATGTGTTTGCGCTCTTCAGTGGACAACGCAGCTGCCCCAGCTGACAATCCCGCTACTGATAAAACGTTAGGATTTAGCGGTGATGTCACTGAGATATCAAAGGCAGCTGGTTTACCAAGGGCCCAATTGGGTAGCAAAATGTCTGCGGGGCGTGAGTGGTCATGGTCTGAAGTAAGGTTGCTACCCATCTCCACCTTCACACTCAAGTGGGCTCTACGGCAAGTCTCCACCAACACATTGCGCAGATGGTTGTGACGGATGACCACGTCTCCTCCTTTTTTGCATGTTGTGATTATTATTATTATTATTATTATTAGTACATGTATAATATAAGCTCATACACACAACACTTGCTATATATAAACACACTACATGTAAATTATTAATTACGCAACCTGTTGCCCGGCACGTCAAGCTCCAAATTCACTGGTCACAGTTTCATGTGTGCGCCATATACAGCTTATGTACATCAATTAAGGAACGTTGCGTGCAAGCTCCACGTCTTTGTTTTGTTTGTTTTTTTCTTGGGGGGGAGGGAGGGGGGGGGGGGGGGGGGTTATACTAATCTTTAATCTAACACATCAGTTATACACTTATACTGCCCTCGCAGACTATACGTGCACTTGTACCTGTAAGGTATGTTGCTTATATGTTTTGCTTTTCCTAGAAAGTTGTCTAAGGTTCCCTCCATATAAGCATGCTTATTATTCCTGACGGATGATTTTTAACTATTAACAGAACAACATTATTAATTATAAATTACATACGTCGGTTGGCATTGAAACACCACTCGTGGCTTCAATCGATCGCGACCTTAATTTTATTTTATGCACAAAAATTAATGTTTCATAGTACTGAACCGCCACTGGGCAATGGCCATGTATATATGCAACCTAACGGCACTTTGATATAACAACGCTGAGCTGTACTCATACCAATTGTGTCGTAGCGTACGAAGAGTACCTCCTACGCGTCACGCCTCTGCATGCATGCATGAACATCTCTATAGTAAAATATCTAGTCGAAGTACATTTCGCATACACAAGACAACGTTACAAAGGTTGCATGTGCTTTAGTTTGGACACCACACACTATTTTAGTGGTTCGAGGCTTTCAGAGTCTTTTCAAGCGCGCGCGCGGGAGGCATTGCGACGCTACACACAATATGAAGGCGTGGCGCTTATAACGTGGACGGCTTACTGTGTTACAAGCTGTCTAGCGCTGTCGTATTCCACGCCCAACGAAGATATTTGGCAGCTAATGACTAGGCCAAACAATCTGAGCAGGGAAAAATTAAAATTTCGAACCGAATTAAAATTATACTGCCGGAATTACAACTGCTAATATAATACACATAAAGTGGTGTTCTGTACTGCTGCTAACTATTTATGTGTAACAGACGTTGGAAAATGGAGAATAAAGTGATAAACATTCGTTTTCAAGAGTAGAATTAACGTATCTGCATGGTACGTACGACAGCCCAAATTGACAGGATTGGATCTGCATCCCTCCTTACTGAACCTCCACGAGGCAAACAAAAGACAAACAATAGCACTGACAACATGCATAGATGTACACACAACGCATACAAATGGCATCCATGATGAGACCGTATTTATATAGAAGCCCTGCTGGAGCTATTGTATCATACTGATTCATACATGCTGTTAATCACTGACAAAATTGATGAGATCATCGTCTTGAGTAACCGACAATTGCACCTTATCACATGGAATAGAAATTTAGGAATCCCGCATTGTACATGACATTGTATAAGATTGTGTCATCATCCTCGTACCCCGGCCGAGACCCAAAACTTAGGCTTCTTTAGAGGTTCGTACCTCTTTTGTGTCTTTGTTATGTGCAGGTTTGTTTCTGTACCGATGGGCCAATTTTTATCGCAACAACTTTGCCATGTAGGTCATGGATGTGTACAGGTCGAGTTCTTCTCTCAGGTCTTAGAGGCATTGCGTTTGGCATGCATGCATATTAGTCTGATAATAATGATTTTGTCTCAAAAGAGTGCTTGTTTTGGGCAGGTGGTTTTTGCCAACCAATTTTAGTAGCAACGGCATACTGTGAGATATTACTCTAATATCTATGGTAGCAGACACAACAGAGGCCTCGCCAAGACCCAACTGAGCGCATTTAGGGCTGCTCAGAGTCAGCCGCTGATGGGTTTTTGTAATTGCCGCCATATTGGTGCTCGGTTTACTATGGAAATATAAGGGCTTGTATTCGGGGTTTTTTTTATTTATTTTTACAAGCGTGCACGAGTAAAAATCCACATCTGTGAACTAATTTAACGCCTTATTTGCTATTAAATCATGCGATGAAAGATCATTGTAAGGGACGCTCAGAGTCAGCAGCTATTAATTTCAGTGATCAGTTTTTTGTATAAGCAATAACCGAGGGGGGGGGGGGGGGGGGGGGGGGGGGGCAAAAAACAAAGTGGAAGACACCATCCCCCAACTTTGAAGAGCTCATTGAGAGCTGAGAGCATCACGAATATGCTATTATTATTTTTTTCAGGGGGGTCTAGGTAAAAAAAGTTATGGGGTATCAAAGTAAGGGGGGGGGGGGGGGGGGGGGGCGGGTGTCTTGGCCAAAAAGGAATTTTTGAAAAAAATTCATCCCTTTTCTTTTATTACATATATAATACAAGGAAGACAATAAACACATTATATGTGAAAGTTAGGTCTATGGCGGAGGAGCTATCCTAGAAAGGACAGCTGTGGCATTGGCACAGACCAGGTTGAGATTCAGCCGACCATAGATCTCGTTGAGTATGATGGATTTTGGCCGGCATGTGGAGGTGGCAAGTCTGGAGGCTACTGAGGCGATGATGGTAGTGGCTTCCTTTCCCCAAGCCCCATAGGTTTCCACTACCATAGGGACACAAACCCACCCTAGTTCTGAACATTTAGGGTCATTTGCTTTGTGCTTTCTAGCCTCGGTGGCCTGGGCAGCAGCTGTGGCCGACACTCCCGCTTCCAATAAAGTGACAGGATTAAGCGGTGAGGTGATGGACACATCTAATGCTGCAGTTCTGCCCAAGAACCAGTTGGGAAGTAAGATGTCCGCTGGACGGGTCTTGCTGTGGTCTCTGGTAAGATTGTTGCCAACTTCCACCTTAACCCCTATGTGCGCCCGACGACAGGTCTCCACCAGGATGTCCCTAATCCTATTATGGCGGGAGACCACATCACCACCATATTTGCAGGTAATTGCATGGTGGCCAAGGTGATCAAGTGCACTACCAGGGCACAGTGCACATTGGGAGCCCTCCGAGGTGTCAAGTCCAAGCCACCATTTGATGGCAACCTGGAAAACTGGTGGATCCATGTGAAGCCCCAAGTTCTCAGAGGGCACAACTGAAAGCCAGGATGCAGCATGGGGGGAAGAAACTGACAGAAGACGTGCCTTATCTGCTACAGATGATGAATTCAGTAGTGCTTTGAAAACATGATCATCCAACTTAGCAGAAAGGGATTTCTGGGAGACTGGTGAAGTGAGGAGAGACTCAACACTAATTGCATCTGCAGGTGAGACCAAGCTGTTGAAGATCTCTACTACTTGAGACAGATGGTGAGATGACTGCAGACCAAAGCCAGATGAGCATAAGGAGGAGATAAAAGCTGCTGGTGAGTGGTGGGACAATGACCGAAACCCAAGGCCCCCTCTACTTGGGCTAAGCTGAGCTTGTTGCCAGGCTGTATCTGACATGTCTACTCCAATGCATCGACAGAAGGTCATTCGGATATCATCATCGATAAGAGCAAAGACTTTAAATGTGAGTGTTGATGGAGTTGCCCTTGCCAGATGCACCAGTTTGCAAAAGGCCCCACAAAGACGAAGAAGGATTAATGCAACCTGTGGATCAACTATCCCAACCTCCTCAAGCTGTGACAATAGGATCTTAGCTTTGGTATGTTTTTTGGAGATAAAGGAGGAACAAAATTCCTGGTCGCCAATGGGAATCCCTAGAATCTCCATATTGGGCTTGTCAGATTTCTTCATGCATAATGGGAACATGTCAAGGCCATGTCGGCTGAACACCTCACATTTAGGCAGGTTGACAATAATACCTAGAGCAGGGCCTTCCTCCTGGAGCAAAGACAGAATCCTGCATAATGAAGACCTGGGGCCAGCCACAGCCCCATCATCCAAGTACCAGGCATGGAATGGGATGTTAGAGCAGGCACTGTCTCTTGCTATTTTCATCACTAAAATGTTTAAAACAAGTGAAAATAGCAGGGGTCCGAGTGGATCTCCTTGTTGGACACCTGACTCTGATGTCAAGCAGCCTAAGTGGTGCCAAAGAAGAGGATGCTGTCCATAGCACCAGCTGACCCAAGGGAGAAGTTCAGGGAAATGCTTGGCACACTCTGACAGGATAGCTTGGCGAGAGACCAAATTAAATGCATTTGTCATGTCCACTTTCAAAACACCAAAGTCATTTTCAGACCAGTGCTGTTCAATACATGTTCTCATGCCATGAGCAATCCTTTCAGCACCACAAGGGAAGGCCACACCAAATTGATATGGCTCAAAAAATGATGCCATTTTGCTTCGAAGGGCAGCACAGAGGCATTTCCCTGTCAGACGCCGTAAGGCTTCCCCAACAGCAATGGGGCGGATGTCTCCTGGCGTGGGCTTGTTTAGGGCAGTTAGGTTACCTCCTGCGAGGAAGATGGCTACATCCAGTGGAGCACTACCCGAGATCAGCAGATTGATGACAGCATGGAGAGTGTGGAGGAGTGGAGTCTGCAAAGGAACCTCAGCGGCATCAATCAGGTGTTGTATTCGGAGGCCAGAGGGTCCAGCTGCCGTTAACTTGGGAAAGGATCTGAGAATGTTCATAAGGCTAAGATCAGGTGGAAATTTAAAATCTGTGTTTGATGGGAGGGGAATTGCTGGGCAAGCACTACTGGGGTGCTTACTGATGAGTAGCTTCCAAGTGTCATCATTATTGGGTGCAACTCCAGAAGATGTGAGGACTTGGCAGGCCTTTTCTTTTATTATTATTATTATTACCATTACAAGTACACATATACACCACTTATGTTTTTATGATTATTATGCAATAAACACAACGTAACTAATAATGGTAACACACTATCTAACAGGTGTCTTGGATGGGACAGCAAAGCTCGAACATTTGCCCTCACCAGGGTCAAGTTGAGTCTCCCATACAAATTGGAGGTAGCCTGGGACTTTGAGGTATTGTAGCGTGTAGCCAGACGAGAAGCCAATCGTGCCAGGTGCTGCCTAGCTTCTGTACCCCAACACCCATAGCTCTCCACAGCTAGTGGGACACACTTCCACCCAAGCTCAGAGCATTTCACATCATTGGCATTATGCTTCCGCTGCTCTGCTGCCAAGGCTGCTGACCCTGCCATCACACTCGCTTCAGTAAAGGTACTTGGGTTAAGCGGAGATGTGACGGTAATGTCAAAGGCAGCTGGCTTGCCTAACATCCAGTCAGGGACCAGAACATCAGCAGGTCATGTACGACGTTGGTCTAGCCCAAGACCACTCCCTGCTTCAACATGGGCACCAATGCAGGCTCGCCTGCAAGACTCTCGAAACACATCTCGACGTTGTTGTGCCAAGAGACTACGTCACCCCTGTACTTGCATGTTAGTGCATGATGGTGTGGGGGACAGAATGGGCAGTTGGCACCTTGGGAGGAATCAATGCCTAACCACCACTTTATACGAGCTTGAAACTCTGATGGGTCAAGGTGGAGATTAAGCCCAGGAGCTGGAACCACCTGGAGCCATGCAGAGGCATGGGGGGAAGAGGCAGATAGGAGTCGTGCTCTATTAGGCAGAGATAGAGATTGGAAGAGCAGCCTGAATTGCTGGTCTTCAAGTCTGCTGGACAGATCTTTTTGGTGGCCTGGTAATTCCAAAACTGCTTCCATTGATACAGCCTCAGCAAGTGGAACGAGGGAGTTGTAGAGTTGTAGGGATTGTAACAGATGGTGATTGGTGTTGGAACCACTGTCAGATGCTGTGAGGGAAGCGATATAGGCCACTGAAGAGTGGTGTGATAGGCAACGCAGTCCAAGGCCACCTCTACTAGGCTAAGTTGGGCCTGTTGCCAAGCGTGGTCTGGGGTGTCTACAGAGGTGCACTCTGTGAAGCACTGGCGGACATCATCATCATACAATCTCAAAGCGTCAGCCACTAATGAGGGAGGAGTTGATCTTGACAAGTGCACCAATTTGCAAAAACCACCACACTGATGCAATAACAGCAGGGCACTCAGGGTCTGCTGAGCCAACCTCACTCAGTTGGTTCAGTAACTTCAGAGTACTTGCACATTTTTGTGCCACAATTTTAGCACAGAATATGAGGTCTCCTATTGGCGCACCAATGATTTCAAAATGAGGAACATTGGATCTCTTCATTTCAATTGGGAAACTACTGAGATCTTCTCTGCTAAATAACTCGCATTTTGTTGGGTTAACAAAGAGGCCCAATGGTGGACCCAATTCCTGAATGATGGAGAGGGCTTTCTCTACTGCCAACCGTGGACCAGCAATGACACCATCGTCCAGGTACCATGAATGAAACAATAGCTCAGAGCACACACTGTCAGCAGCAATAGCAGACACCACCTTCTGCAGCACCAGGCAAAATAATAATGGACCTAGGGGGTCCCCTTGTTGCACACCAGCCTCTGAACTAATAGTTCCCATTGTGTGCCATAGTGTAGGGTGCTGACCGTAGCACCATGAAGCCCAGGGGAGCAGCCCTGGAAGATGTACACCACACTCATCAAGTACAGCTTGGCGGGACACTAAGTTGAATGCGTTTCTCATATCAACTTTGAAAACTACAAAGTCCTCAGTATTCCAGTGTTCATCCATACAGTTCCTCAAGCCGTGGATGACCTTTTCAGCCCCCAAAGGACATGCCACTCCAAACTGATGAGGTTCAAAAAAATCAGCCACTTTAGCCTTTGTTACCAGACAGAGGCATTTGCCAACCAGGCGCCTCAAAGCCTCTCCCACTGCAATTGGGCGTACATCTGGAGATGAATCTGGTCTGTCTTTGACTATAGCAGTAAGACTGCCTCCGGCTAAGTATTTTGAGATACCTGATGGGACTTTTCCCGAAGCCAAGAGATTAAAAACATCTCTAAGAGACGAGCAAATTGATGTAGGCATCGGCACCTCTGCAGCATCCACCAAATGTTGAATGCGTAGACCCGAGGGTCCGCATGCTGTTGCCTTTGGGAAGGACCTTAAGATTGTACAACATGTCAAAATCTGGGGGGAGAATGTTAGAACCCAGAGCCTCAATTGATGGCGCAGTGGGAGGAGTTTCCTTCGGGTGTTTGGACTGCAACAATTCCCATGTAGCATCTGTGTTGGGGGCAATACCTGTGGAGGTGAGTGCTTGACAAGCTTTGCCATACAGCCCCTCCCTGGCAAGGGATATGGCAGTGAGGATACTTTGCCTTGCGCTGCGCTGTTTCGGATGACAATCTCTAGATGTGGCCTGATGAGTGGCATGTTCCCAAAGAGCATCAAATCGTCCTTCACTGGCTTCAGACCATAGGTTGCAAAGATGCTGAATAGACACTGGCTTATGATGACGTCCTCTGCGCTTGGGTGAGACTAGAACACACTTGTGGAGTAGAAAAAGCTTCAACCATGACATTTCATCATTCATCGATAAAGCCGACCTTAGGGTGGCAGATAATACTAGTGCGAATGCTGACCTAGCTTTTGCAGGTATATGGCGAATGGTGGTGCATTGAAGTTTGCAGATGTCTTCAAGAGATGGCAGGATGAAATCTGTGTCCAATAATGGAGTCACCGTTGGGGGGATAGTACTCTGCTTGCATTTAGTCAAGTGGGATGCAATGTGTGAACGAGCAACAAGATGTGAACAGTGAGGACAGATGACCCGGCCATGCTCAAGGAGCCAAGCATCAGGCACAGTACCTGGGAGCAAACCTTGGGCATGCAGGTTGAGGTGGTTCGTCCACATATTGGTTGCAATTAGTTCAGTACAGCCTTGCACCACACATATCTCTCTCTGTCTTTGGGTGCGTGCCGTTTGAGGTGATTCTGGTACTAGAATAGGAGATGATGTTAACGTTTGCTGTGAGACTGATAATGAAGATGGAAGCTGTGAATTCGTGCAAAGATATGGCTTTACTGCTTATCTAGTGCGACTGTAAGCTATTTCATCGTGGAAAGCATATTATCACGTGACTGAGACACGATTCGTGGGCGTTGCCTTCATATACCGCTGTGAGCGATGGCATCAATTCTGACACTACCCAAGCGTCGCAAAGCAATGTAAAGATATAACGCTAGTAAGCCACGGATACACCTGGTACTAACTATCTATATATTATCTCTGGTCACGCCGACTCACGCCTCACCTGCTATTGTTTAAACGAGTACTTCACCGAATCATGAACGATAATCTTCAAAATCTACTGCAAACCTTAGATGGGCAGCGATAGGCCTACATATCAGGCTGGGGACGAGACAAGAGAGGCCTCCAGCCTGTACATTACGTCATGGCACGAGAGACTGAATATCGCGATATTCTAAAGGTGGCCATACACTAGGCAATATTTCGGCGCGCAACGTGTTGCGCGCCGAAAAGTTGCCTAGTGTATGACCCTATGTTGCGTGTTGCGCGTAGCACGCAACACGGTTTCTAGGATTAGAAAGGGTGTCTATTCGGAGCAACAATGTTGCCTAGTTCTGCATGGTATTGTTGCGTGCAACATGTTGCAAGCAACATGTTGCGCGCCGAAATGTTGCCTAGTGTATGGCCACCTTAAGGTACAAGTGACGCAGCGTCTCCAGCTGCAAGCGACGAAGTGACAACATCTACAACTGAACAGCGATCTGCAACGAAGCCTACTTGCAATTTGTAACATTATTTTCATTGTAGGTGCGGTCAATTGTCAATTAGTGATTTTTTAAGGGGCGTGGTCGAATAAGGATGGTAACTTTTTTTTTGCCCCCCCCCTCAGCAATAACCAATTTATTGTTCGGTCACGTGTGACTAATTACGCGACATGCTGCTGCACGCTTCACTTGCAATACTGCTGGTATTTCCAGCCCTCGTCGCGTGCGCCTACCCGTGGCCAGACACCGTCCAGCAGCACAAGGGATACATCGTGGTAAGCAATACGATAGCGGTACCGTGCACGTGCGCATAACCGATATGTTTCGTCTATGGTCATATTAAAAATGAAACTAATACACCTGTCATCCGAAACAAGGTGAACCAAACGCACGGCGTCCACCTGTTCTACTGGTTTTTCGAAAGTCGTACCAACCCGCAAAGTGATCCCCTCCTGATATGGCTGACGGGAGGTCCCGGTTGCTCCAGCGAACTGGCGCTATTCTACGAGAACGGGCCATTCCTAATCAACAACACTGACAAACCCGTCTTCAACCCCTACGGTTAGTGCCTCTGTTGCCACGTCACGGATCGCATGCGGGATCGGTTATTAGATTAGGCTCTGACCTGCACGTGTAATCGCGATGGGGGGTGGGGTCATTCCCTAGCTGACCACGTCAACCCAAGTCTTGGCCACTAACGAAGACTTTCAAGTTTACTAACGTATTTGCATAAACTCGTTTTCTGCAAATGCCAAAGGGCCGCTTATGTGCATATTTAGCTACTTTCTCATCACAGTAATGATGGCCCCGCCTTCCCGTATTAGATGCACCGAATCCACCCACAGCAACAACAACAAAATAGGGAGGAGGGGGGGGGGGGGGTTATCAGTTATTGATTTCCAATTAATTTGTCACTTACATTTTTGTACAGGATGTTTACATACCCGGTACAGGATGTTATCATCCTGTATCAGAATGTAGGTGACAAATCAATTGGAAATCAAGACTTGATTGGATGCGTTTTTGGTGGGGGGGGGGAGGGGGGGGGGGGTTGCTGTGATCACCAGCCACCTTTGATTATGTGGTGTCCACGAAGTACTACATTTCAATGGACATCTGCTGATGTCACATGCCTCTGTTTCTCCTCCCCCCCCCCCCCCCCCCCCCCCCCCCGAGTGGATCATGATGTAAGGTTGCCCCCCCCCCAATGATCTGTGGAAGCAGGACCAATGCTAATAGGTGTTGAAACTGTGCAGCAACGCGTACTTCCAAATATATGTGGCTTTTGCACTGAATACTTGCTCTTAATGCACTCAAACAATGTACGAAGTGAGTGATGCGGACAAGTGTAATGACCCGATGTGCACAGATGTGACGAGCAAAACTGCATAGTGCGGTGGAACAAAGGTACAATCAGATCAAATCATCTGCATGATGTTAATTTAGTACTTCTCGTCCAACAAAATAAGTTTTTGAAGTTGTTTTTAAGAACGCAATTGCAAAATACTAATAACTTAGGTCACGCAGCTTGCTGTATGAACGCAAATAAGCCTCTGGTGGCGACTGCCTTATAATTCCTGTGCAAGTTAATAAATGTAAATGCCCACATTGGAATCAAGGCAGCACAAATTAGTAGCACACACTTACTTTCAGCAAGTACAATATACCTATATATATGGGACTGCATGCTGACTTCTGCAACAAGGCTTGCCTTTCCCCACAAATTGAGAAAGGAAGTGGCATTCTTCCTAAGGACCAATCTAGACTAGCAGACATGTTATAAATCTACAAGAAGTGGCTCAAAACTGCGATCGTACTGCTAAGATAGGAGAAAAGGCCAAGCATTTTAGAAGTGATGAGATGTGCAAGTGATGGAGCAATGTATTTTCAACTCTGTCCAAAAAGGGTGGCCACACAGCTATGTCGACCTCCAAATGAGGTTATATCAACCATGTACAGTGCCTGAACCTCATGAGGCAGAATGCCAGGGCAATTTTAGCCAATGAGTCTGCTTCTTATATACAAGATATGCAAATGTAATTAAAGTAAAATTGGTGATGTAGGATTTGTAGGCAGCAATTGATTAAAAAGTAAGGAAACAAGGGATTACTGAAACCATACAATCATTGATTCATAAATGTCACACAACTGCTGCATTGCTGCCACAGCATCAAAAACACCACATACATTTCAAGACAAAGATGGAACCAGCATTTTTGGGGGGGGGGGGGGGGGATTTTTTCTTGCCATGGCAACAGTCTGTGGTATATACCTGTATGTCTGACCCCAACACAATATAAGGCATGGTATCATGTCTGACCACTGACCTTGAGGCATGATAGTTTCACACAGACCTACACACACACACACACACACACACACACACACACACACACACACCTGCACGAGTACAACTGACCTATACACATATCTGCACATGGAGCATTATTGCACAATGAGTTCAACTAGCGGCGCACAACCATTGAACTGCATCATCCTTTCCCAACCATTTAATGTTCAGATTAAATTCAATTTGGTGAAACAACACAAATGCTAAATAAATATCTCTAACAGTTAGTAACCGTGATCTGTTCTAGGGTCATGTGCAGAGCTGAAATAGTATGTGCAAGGCCTTGAAACTCATTGGGACATACAGGCTATGTAACCATTGATTGTTGCCATGGCAACAAAATTTCTCTCCCCTTCCTAATTCTGAGGCCCTGTGCAGGTTACATCAATGTCATGAAATGCGTGTGTGGTGTTTGTAATGCTGTGGCTGTTAATGCAGCAGTTGTACTGGGGCATTGACACTATTCACCATGGACAAGCTCCTTTGACCATGGACGAGGTCCTCTTTTGATGTCCTTCATTCAGTTCACTGTATGCATGTATAAGTGCACGTCGCTGTGGTATAAATAGGTGTGTGTAAAGCTGTTTGTTTGGTTTAGAAATTAACTAATATGAGCACAAAATACATATGTGCATACAAATGTGTTAACTAAATACGTTTCTTAAATTGTTTAAGAACGCAATTGCAAGATGCCCACATTGGAGTCATGGCAGCACAAATCCTAGTGTGTAGCACACACTACGAAGAAGTACTAAATTAATATCATGCAGATGACTTGATCTGATTGTACCTTTGTTCCACCGCACTTGTCCGCATTGCTAATTTGCACCATGTACATTTGTTTGAGTGTGGGCGCAGACCTTCAGGGATGTACTGTTCATACAAGACACTGCATATATGCAGTGTCGTATACATTCAACACATTCTACATCTGCTCTCTTTTTTTCCCCACCACACATAATAAGTAATTCAGACCAGCAATGCCATTTTCTATGAGATGAATCTTACAGGGGATAGCAAGATGTTGGGGGCATTTTTTTTTTTCTTCTTTAGAATGGTTTTTAAATCTCATTGTCAATGACGACATAAAAAGGCTAAACCTTTTTTCTTCTTTTCCATTCACGTCTTCTAAATACACCTGGTGTCAGTAATGTGAGCCAATGAAATAATGCCAATTTGTGCCACTCTTAAGATTTTGTTCTACAGTTTTGTGTACATGTTTTGTGTACAGTAGTGGCTACAATTAACAGCTCATGTATGCACACACACACACACACACAAAAAAAAGAGGTTCATTCAGTGGGGAAGTTGGGATTAGATTTTATCTCAGATTTTATCTTCAGCATACACAAGTTGCCACTCATTGTCAATGAATATGCCATATTTTGTACACATGAGCTGCAAATTTTGTGCATCAAGTGTGGTTACAAATCTCAAAGGCTATCTCCAGCCATGATAACTGGGCCACTAACTGTGGTTGGATTGGATCTATCCATTGCATGCATTGTGGGGTTTTAATTAGTTGTCGGTTTTTTAAAAGTCATATGTTTGCCTGTCAACAGGTTGGAACCAGTTTGCAAACTTGTTGTATATAGACCAGCCCGTTGGAAGTGGCTTCTCCTACGCCACCAACCCTTTTGGCTATGACATCAGCAATGAGCGACAAATCGCACAGGAGCTATGGAACTTCATACGAGAGTTCTATGCCCTGTACCCTCAGTACTCACACCTGGACCTCTACATCATTGGAGAGAGCTATGGTGAGTGTGGCTAACAAGGGAACTCTGTAGCCCGAAGATTGTTTCCCCCCCCCCCCCCCCCCCCCCCCCCCACCCCCACCCCATCTCCCATCTTCCCCCTCAATCCCTCTCCTCCTCCCCCTCATTCCCTCTCCTCCTCCCCATATGTTCACACAGCTGGTCATTACGTCCCTGCTCTGGGTCAGGTCATTGTGGAGAGCAACTCTCCATTTGCCAAGAACCTTCAAGGGTTGGCCATCGGCAATGGGTGGGTGGATCCTTATATCCAGTACAGCGATTATGCAAAGGTGGGTAGGTGTTAGTTGTCCCTTCTCCTCCATACAGTCCGCTGTGTGTGTGTGTGTGTGTGTGTGTGTGTGTGTGTGTGAGTGTGTGTGTGTGTGTGTGTGTGTGTAATAGCTATACACGTTGTGCCACCTTCAGTTACTCCCTTACATCTGTGCTCCTTAATCTCTCACATATTCCCATTTCACCTCCAAAGCCCACCATCAATTATTTGCGCATACATGTATGACCTCTTGCTACTAATTTTTTTTTCTTTTTGTCCCCTCCTCCCCAGTATGCTTACCAGCAAAAGCTCATCAGTGAGGGAGAACTGAAAGCAGCTTCTCTTCTGTATGACACATGCAAAGGTATGTGTGTGGCAGGTATGTGTGTGGCAGGTATGTGTGTGGCAAAGGTATGTGTGTGGCAAAGGTATGTGTACAGTGTGGATGCATTGCCTAAGTGTTACGGCGTGCACAGTTTTGCTCTTAGCTTCTGCATGATACTGCATGCATATACCTATATGAATTGAACCAATACACACACACGCGCGCACATGTACAACTGACCCAAACTACTTTTTTTTTTTGGCATCTACTTACTGTTCGCAGTGTTGCTTGATGTGCACTTGTGGGACATGGCATTTCCTGATTGCCAGGTACGTGTGCCTCACCCAGGTGTGGCCCCACACACACACGTGACCTTCATGTTGATTTGCTTAGATCATTGAGGCATTTGTGCTTGAAGCAGCTCAGAGGACGATTGGTCGAAGGTATGGAGCACACTTGTAGATGTTGGTTGTGACCACCCAACGGTTTTGCAGTATTAATCCTTACGACATCCGAATACCTTGTGACGACCCTGGGCTCTGCTATGACCTGGACAATGTGAGTCAATTTGTGTTTGTGTTCTTATAATGGTATATTGTTAGGGTGATGGTGGCTGTTTACTTGTGTTATGGTGATGGTGGCTGTGTACTTGTGTTGTGATGGTGATGGTGGCTTGGCTGTGTGCTTGTGTTGATATGGTATATTGTATGTGATGGTGGCTACGTGCTTGCACAAATCCTCAGATCACAAAGTTCTTGAACATAAAAGAAGTGCAACATGATCTTGGTGTGAATCGTACGTGGACACCTTGCACCAAATTTTTGGAATTTCTTGTGAGTAGATTGTGATTGAATAACCAATAACCACCCTGCTTTATTTTGTGTGTGTGTGTGTGTGTGTGTGTGTGTGTGTGTGTGTGTGTGTGTGTGTGTGTGTGTGTGTGTGTGTGTGTGTGTGTGTGTGCTCAACTCAGCTAATTGGAGATTGGGTCCACGAGTTTGCAGATGCTGTGGCCATAGTCCTAAGCCACAAGAAGAGGGTTCTTGTGTACAGCGGCAAAGAAGATTATATATGCAATTATCTGGGAGGACTGGATTGGACCAATGCCACTGTGTGGAGTGGACAGGTTTGTTTTGTGGAAGGGTATGAAAGGAGGGGAGGGGGGAGGGGGGATTTTCCCTGTCTTTCTCCATCCTTGTTTACAATATCTGACTTCCTCTCACTTCCTTTCTCTCCCCTCCCTCCTTCTCTCTTTCTCTCTTCCCTTCTCTCTCCCCCTCTCCTCCCTCCCCTCCTCCCTCCCCCCAGGCTGACTTCCAGAAGGAGGCCCTACACAATTGGGTGGTTGAGGGTCAGGTGGTGGGAGAGGCAAAGTCTGCTGATGGCTTCACCTTTTTAGCTGTTGAGGCAGCTGGTCACATGGTCCCAATGAACCAACCTCAAGTTGTAAGTTTGTATGTGTACGTTTTGTTATTAGCCGATGGTTATGTGACCAGCTGATCATTGTGTGTAGTAACAGCAAAAGAAGACATGAACTAAAATTATCGTCTTTAGTGGTTGATTAATGTCTCAAAAACCCTCCTAAATTTAGTACATTGCAAATCAAAACAAATCAAGATTTCAATTGATAATTCCCGTAGTTAAAGACAGTTTGCAGATTTTAACTATCCTACCAACTTGACATTTATTAACATTATTATTAATAACAGACATGTTGAAATCATTACAATTCAAACAAGCCTATATAATTAATTAGGTGCTGTCAATTCATTTTGGTTAATTTTAATATCTTATATTTAGTTTAGCCACATTTAGCAAAAATTATCGGTTAAATGGCTGTTAATCTATAAATGATCTCCCTTGTCCCTGTAAATATAAACCTATGAATTTGATTTGTTTTAATTTTGCCATTGATTAGTCGTCAGCACACAGATAAAGGATTTAGTTTGATATTGTAGCACCTTCTCAAACCCATGTGGATACTCTGTGTGCCAGCCAGCCAAAGTTTATGGTGTGTAGCACTTGCTGGCCATAACCATAATTAATCATCGTAGTTAATAACCCTAATTACATCTCTTGTCTGGGGCTGTGTCTTCATGGTTGATATGGATATGCTTTTGTTCTGTTGCAGGCACAGCAACTGCTCTACAACTTTCTTAATAACAAGCCATTTTATTAGCTGAACACGTGCTGATTAATTCGGTTTGTACTGGTTATTAATGCATCCTGCTGTGAACCAATGTGTTGCTGCATCTTATTTGGTACCTGGTAAAATGTAATTTGTCTTTGGTAATCAAAAATTTGAAGTACCCTGACTATATGTAGGGAAGTAACTATGGGGAGGTAACTATGGACACACTGGGGAGGTAACTATGGATACAGTGGGAAGGTAACTATGGACACAGGTGGGGAGGTAACTATGGACACAGGTGGGGAGGTAACTATGGACACAATCGTTGGCGGGCTACTGCATGCTTTTCTTATCCCCCTGCTCCAGTGGTGTTGTGAATTTTGGTAATAGAACAATAAAATTATTGGTATAGATTATTGCTATTGTTCAAATTAAAATAAAAAAGAATAGGGCTCTTTGGTCATCGTCTCTCAATAGGATGTCCCCAGACCATCACTTGAAACTGGTCATCTACCTCCTGCAATGCTTCTCCTTCGAGCTGAACACTCACGTCTGTGTACCGGTGGTAACCTTTCCCTGCAGAGACCACAAGCGATGTGTACATGAGGGAGCTGCTATCGGCGCTTGCGTCTTGCTGCAGGGACAGTGGTATGTACATCAGGCTGTCGATCTTCTCCCTGTGGCTGTGTATGGACACGCAGGTCTGGCTCAGCAGGGCGTTGCCAGCCTCGTTTCTCCTGGCATTGGAACTCATGAGTCCTCTTATGAAGACAGCGATTATCTTGCCGTTTGAGGTGCCAATGTAGATGTTCTGGTAGTCCGCAGTAATGGCCGTGATATAGACTGATGATGACGTGCCAATGGGCTCCGCTAGAGAGATTGAGATCAGCGTAATAAGTGTTCACGTTGGGGAACGATTCCCTTTTTAATGTCACACTTTTCCTGCCCCCTACATTGTATTTCTCCCTTTCTCCTTCTGTTTCCCTAAAACTTACTTAATGTAGAGAATAGTGATGAAACAGTAAGTTTCTTTAGAAGTGCTGCAGAGACGGCATCGTAGAGGTTGACTGAGGAGCTGTTGACAAGCACAGCTGCGTAGCTGCCGACCGAAACGATGCTGTCTGGTGTACCATTTGACTCTTCCAGGAAGATTGAACCCTGCAACATGACAAAACAGCAGTCTCAACTCCACTTCTCCTGCAAGATGCCACAGATAGTATATCTCTGTATATCTCCATAATAACACACTATACCACACTGCACTCCCAAGCACTGCACCACATGTATATTAAGCTATTTGTAAGCACAGCTTTGCCCACCTCACTGATCAGTTCCTCTCTGTCTAGTAGGTAGATCCATTTCCCGCATATCACCCACAGCCTGCTTCCAACTTCTGTCATGCATTTGACGTTGTGTTCCTCCGCAGGGTCCAGTTGAACGAGGGTGACCTGCTTGCTGGGGCTGTATATGTTCCACATGGGCGTGGCTTGGGGAGGGGAAGTCAACAATGAATTGCCTGAAAAATCATACATGATCAAAGCTTTCTTATTGCAAGACCCAGTCATCCAACTAATTTTATTTATTAATGGTACTCCTTTTTAGTAATGCACGGCATTTTATTAATGGCAGCACTCAACCTGTGCCACTCACCATTTGATCTTGTGTACACCGTGATGATCGAGTCTGTGTGACCAACCAACACCTTGCCTGCTACATATCTGTTGGAAGGAGAGACTTTTTATGTGTCATTTCCATGGCAACTTAGCTCACTCACTCAATGCAGAAGGTCTTGTAGCAGAGGTGCACAGTATTGATAAGGAGGTGGCTGGGGTCAGTGGTTGGATAGATGCACAACCTGCAACCAAAAAAAAAAAAAAAAAAAAAAAAAAAAAAAAAAAAAAAAAAAAAAAGGGGTGTGGTCAGCACATGTGCAGTTATGCAGTGTCACAGCAACTGTGCATGTACAAGATAGCATATGGCAAAATTGTGGGAGTTAGTAATTACTCTAGGTGGACAACAGCATTCATGCACTGCACACCATGCATCAACCCCCACCCCTTCGAAGGTTGTAAGTCCAGATTTGGAATGCTCTCATTGATCAACTATCGACATGTCAACTTTGCTTCTCCCCTACACATCCCTCCATCCCTTCCTCCTCCATTCCTTCATCCCTCCCCTCCACCCCCATCCCTCCCCTCCACCCCTTCTCCACTGCCCTTTCAATAATATACACTCTGGCTATATCTTAGCAAATTACAGCTTTTGTATCTACATGTAGTGGTCTCAACCGCATGACTCCCCTCCGCCCCTCCCCCCCTGTACCACTATCGGCTGGTTAGGGGGCATCCCCCCCAAATCCACTACTGAGATCTGAGATTCTGCCTTCTTGAAACCAATATTGTGATATAAGTAGGGGCAAGTGGGCGGGACTTGCCTGTTGTCATCAGTGACCACCCACATGGTGGAGTCATGCCTTCGTGTGCGTGTTCTGGCTTGATGGGTGTGGTCACCCGAGGATGTGGCCTCCATCTCTGGAGTGGGGTGTGGCTCCTCCAAAGTGGGCACTGGTGATCAAGAGGAACAATAACTTCTCATGTACTTGTATATGTGCTTATTGACGTACATATGTGCTTATTGACGTACATATGTGCTTACTGACGTACATATGTGCTTTTTGACATTCCCATTCCCACCCCACCACCTTTCCATTCCCATCCCACCACCTTCCCATTCCCACCCCACCACCTTCCCCTTTCTCTCACCATCCTCTTGCACCACACTGCCTGGTATGTACTTCATGCACTGGATATTCTTTGCTTGCTGAACAACAAACCTCTGGCGGATCCTATTTGTGTTGGCCTGGGGCAGAGGAAGAATTGTCAAAATGTATATAGAGACCTCAGACATTTTAGACCACGCAGCCCACCTTCTTGAGAACATCCACGATTTCAATGCAGGCCGAAGCATTCTCCCTCGTGGCCACCCACACCTCCACACACCACTGGGATCCTGTCGTTCCCACCGTTCCCAACGCCTTTGAAAAAGTGGCGCGACTTCTGGTAGGCCTTGCATGGACAGAAGTGCTGTGGTATGTTTTCCCTATTACAGTTTTATCAACCTGAAAGAGATATGTGTGTATTACGTGACAGGTGTCTCTGCTGTGTTTGCATGCCATGAGTATGCACAATGCTGCTGTTACATGATGTCTCGATACTCTATACCCATGCACACATCACATGATGCTGTACCAGTGCACACATCACATGATGCTGTACCAGTGCACACATCACATGATGCTGTACCAGTGCACACATCACATGATGCTGTACCAGTGCACACATCATGTGATGCTGTACCAGTGCACACATCACGTGATGCTGTACCAGTGCATACATCACATGATGCTGTACCAGTGCACACATCACATGATGCTGTACCAGTGTACCAGTGCACACATCACATGTAATTCCTATGTACATAATCATAACTGCTGTCATTACAAATGTGTGTAATACTTCAGACAAAAAGCTATTTGGTCTGGGAAAAGAAGAGGCACAATAAAATAAGTGTAGGGCAGGTATGGGATATGAGGGTGGAAGGGATGCATTATTTGTTGAACCAGTTGCATGCTAACTAACGTGGACTGTCTCTATCCCTTTGAGATGGATCTGCTCAACCCATGTTGGTATTTGATCCAGTCGCACAGAGCTTCCTTGTGCAATCCTCCAGTCGTTATTTGCTGTTAGATTCGCCGCTGCCTGTTCAACTTCTGCTTCAGCGAGAGAGGACATTTGGATTGGTCTGCGTATGGTAAGCATTTCCTGTCCACTGTAGACGTGAAAGACGAGACAAAGTGACCCACGCACGTGTTCTGCAACACTTAACTGCTCGTGACTCGGCACCTCTCCCTCTCTCTCTCTCCCCTTGCCCCTCCCCACACCTCTCACACCTCACCCCTCTCACAATTACCCTTGCATATTGGTTGGTGGCTTTGGTGCGGCGGCCATGGGACCATCTCGCCTTCTCCTGGTGCCCAACTTCTTCATCCTATCACCCACCCTGTTTCAAAATTGGGGAACAAGTTACCTAAAAGTTTGTCATAGATCTGAGAGCATTGGTACCTTCGAAATATAGACTTCTTTTTCATCTGAGGCCTGAAATGGTTTTTTTTATTGGTATGTCACGAATTTGTGAAAACGCATGTGGAACTTACACTGCTTTCTCTTCTCTGGCTATCTCAAGCTCCATTTTTGTGGTCTCAAGTTTCTTGAGCACATCAAACAGCTCCTTCTTTGTGATGCAGTGGTCACTGTACGTCTAATTAGAACAAAAACATTGTGGATGCCTTTCAAAGATATTAATGCATGCTGTGTTTAAACTATTTTTAACCTGGTCAAAGTAGTTAGCAAGGACTTCGTCTCTCTCGTTCCTCGCACTGCAAGAAACAAATTAAGTTGATATTGCACAGCACTCCTTAGAGTATGTCACTTACTCCTGAAGGTCCTTGTGTAGAGCCACCTCTGCCTCCTTCAGGTGGGCTGTCTCCAGCAGCAGCTGGGCCACCTGGCTGCAGAGCGTCATGTTAACTAAATTAAAACCATCGACCAAGCTTGGCACCTTCTATGATTACCTCTCTAGGGCCTCCTTCTCTCCTCGCATAGCTTTGTAATCCAGCAGTAAGCGTGCAGTTTCTTCTTTCCACGCCTCCTTCTCTTGCCTCAGCATCTCGGCCTCTGCTCTCTCCATGGCGATCATATCCGGGGCAACCAGCTCATCCAAATCACTATGATGCCAAGAGTGGCTTTGTGGTTAGCAGAGTACCCCCCCCCCCCCCCCCCCCCCCCCCCCCCCCCCCAGTGGTGGGGCTGACCTACCTGCCCATTGATTGTGACTCAAGGTACGTCTGGTCCAACTCCAGTGCCTGTGAAGGTGAAGGTGAAACACTTTCTGGGCGTTCACCCATCACAGTCTGTGCTAAGTTTCCATCATCTCGGCCTGACTGTTGGGTGAGCTCAACTTGTGGTTGGGCTGGTTCCTGTTCATCCAACCCCTCAGTCACAGGTTGGGCTAGTTCCTGTTTGTCAGACCACTCAGTCACAGGTTCGGCTGGTTCCTGTTCATCCAATCCTCCAGTCACAGGTTGGGCTGGTTCCTGTTCATCCAATCCTACAGTCACAGGTTGGGCTGGTTCCTGTTCATCCAATCCTACAGTCACAGGTTGGGCTGGTTCCTGCTCATCCAATCCTCCAGTCACAGGTTGGGCTGGTTCCTGTTCATCCAACCCCTCAGTCACAGGTTGGGCTGGTTCCTGCTCATCCAATCCTCCAGTCACAGGTTGGGCTGGTTCCTGTTCATCCAATCCTCCAGTCACAGGTTGGGCTGGCTCCTGTTCATCCAATCCTCCAGTCACAGGTTGGGCTGGTTCCTGTTCATCCAATCCTCCAGTCACAGGTTGGGCTGGTTCCTGTTCATCCAACCCCTCAGTCACAGGTTGGACTGGTTCCTGTTCATCCAATCCTCCAGTCACAGGTTGGGCTGGTTCCTGTTCATCCAATCCTCCAGTCACAGGTTGGGCTGGTTCCTGTTCATCCAATCCTCCAGTCACACGTTGGATTGGTTCCTGTTCATCCACTCCCTTAGTCACAGGTTGAGTTGGTTCTGTTTCATTACTATTCAACTGGAAAATTTCAGAAGATCAATATACACGTGGCTCCTTGCGTTGAGAAGGCTTACCTCATCCATGAGTGTCACACAAGGATCAAGTAGTGCCATAGATTCTGCCCCACCTAAGAGTTCATCTTGCAGTGATGTCCCCATGGTAGAAATCAATGGTGGTGCGGGAGATGTGGGCGTGATGGCGTGCTCTGTATCTTCTGAGTTGCTTCGAGTGAGGACCACAATTGACGAAGGACGGCTAGAGCGCTCCTCTTGTGCTGCCCTTTCTTGAGAAGCAGCAATGGTGGGCCGGTTGTTTGAGCCGCTTCTTTCCAAAATCAACTGCAATTTTGATACTTGAATTAATAAACCTTCATGATTATGTTTAATATGGACAAATGACAAGACATTAACAATAGCCACAGGAGCCAAGGCATGCTTCTGGTATGTACAGTTGCATGTGCATTTGCATTTACCTCTTCTGTTTGAGCAGTCTTTGGCATGGCTGACTTTTTACCTTTTTGGCGCTAAGAAAAGAGTAATAGTTAAATATCAGGAATATCAAGAGGTGAATCATACATCACCTTGCATCAACATGAAATGAAACTTCACTCACCATCTCTTTTTGCAACGAGAAACCTCGAGTATACCTCGGACTCATTTGAAGTCCCCGGAAGGTGCCACTTTCTTCAAGGTCCCATTGCTTCTGCAATTAAGGGTAAGTAATTTGGAGCGTTGGGGAGTAGTGTATTGTAGAGGACATGTATGAGGGAATGGAGGTGGTTATGGATATCTTACCTTATTCGTGTTTTGTGAAAACTGGACTGTTGAGAGATGCAAACAGCAATTCAGTGGCATTAGTACTGTGTATGTGAATTTTTTTTTGTCACTAACCAGCCCTTGAAGACTTCTCTGAAACCACCTCATATGACATGCTATCTTCAAGACCACCACCTCCTGCAGGAGGCAAGGCACAATGTTTGCTCAAGTACATATTAGCCCCATATAGCAGCCATTTTGCTTTAGCACCCTGACATGTGCCACAATGAACAGTAGTACATGAATTACAGTGCACATTGTGCTGATGACCACCCAAACAAGCAATAGCATCCACTCTCCATGTGATACTTTGCAAAGGTTGTTTATTGGTACCGGTACCTACTTTGACCAGTTGATGCTGAAGTAGGTTGCTGTGTCTGGCTTGGCTGCAGTGAAGAATTGCTGTCATTCTGTGGCCTTGCTCGCCTCAATGTTCCCTTCCTCATCACAGAGGCATTCCTGTTAATAAATCTGTAAAATATTATATTTACACACATCGCTACAACAGACCTCTTTAACTCATACTCCCGTTTATACTGTTCTCGAAGCTTGATAAATTCAGAGGACATAAAAGTTCATTTGTGCAAACCCATAGTTTAAAAATATGCAAAGACACAGAATGCACCAATTCTCATAATTATTCCTAAACTGACTTGTTAATTAATTGTCACCTGCTTACCATTGTTCTGGTCTTTTCATCCTGTTCTACCTTTACATGTAGCCGTTGGATATCTGACTGGAGCTCTCTGTCTGAAATAGGAGGATTTTCAAAAAGAATTTGTTTTGTAAGTATGTGCGTAAAATATGTACATGTGAGTGTGTTAATATATGTGATGGGTTAACAACTGCCCTAAATGCTAGTCATGTTATTTTTAATGAACGTACTCAGTTTGTTTAACTGTTGTGTTTTTGTTTCCAGTTGAATTTTCTCACTCTCCAGTCTCCTTCTTTCAGTTTCATGCCTGGATCGCTCTTCATCATATCTGCACTCGAGTTCAAGCTTTCGCTAAATTTAGGTGTGGTATAAATCACGATGCAGGTATTGCTTATGCTAACACACTGCACACCAGTCTGTTTACCGTGTGCAACAACTTCCACTTCTCTTTTTCTTTGTTCCACATTTCTTCAAGCTCGGCCTTTTGCTCCATCACTTTTTCCAACTCCTCCCTTCTATGGTCCATCATTTCTGACATTGTCATCACCACCTATGCATGTGTGCATTACTTAGAGGTGTGCATGCATACATGCACACACAAACACACACACACACACACATACACACATACACAACCCCATATAGTTACAACACATGGAATATCTACTTGCTCCCATACACTGATAACTGAAAGGATATTTCAATTGGTGAGAAGTCTACTCTTGCATCTTTGGTATAAAACTATGTTTGATGTGATAATTATATCTCATTATAGATGCAGTTTTTTTTAAATCTGTTCCACTACGAAAAATCAACTACATACAGTATAATGCACATTTGACGCTTCAATCTTCCATTTTGATCTACTAAAAATAATGATAAGAATTATGATAATTATCTCATGATTTACGTTCCTGGTTTAGTTTATTCTCCGTTTTTATGTGATGTTATTTCCATAAGGGATAACAATGCTTTCACTATGCTATATAATAGTACAGCGAGTATTCACACGGACCAACCTTGAGGAGACTCTCCAGTTCATTCGACGGCACCCGATACCTTCTCACCAAAACTTCCAGTTCGTGCTCCATGTCGTGGAGCACAGATATGTCACTGTCAGAATGCAAGGACCCAGTGTCCTCGAACACTTCCTCCTCTCCTCCATAGTCCCTACCGTCTTCATAATCCAAGCTCATTCTTTCGCCTTACTATGGGAATCAAATTGCCAAGAACTCAGGTTAAATCTATGACTATCCCTCGTAGGGCCCTTCCCACCCCTGTCAGCTGACACACGTAACATGGAGTGTCCCCTTCATGAGGATTGCGACACCGCATATGTAAACATCTGTGAAACACCCGCGCGTTTCCTTCCATAGTTGGTATAAAGCATTACTACTTGCATGTCTGTTCCTTCCCCCCCCCCCCCCCCCCCCCCAACAATCCCTCACCCAAAAATATAAATATATAAAATCATGTATGTATCCAAGCTTGTTCTTTCAGTTCCCTGTCATTTTCCGTGCATGCTTTTAAGCGGGCTTACTTTGCAATGCGACAAATATTACTCGGCTTTAACTCAATTTAACACCGAACTGTCCGAAGTTTGTTTGCCAGTTTAAGTAGCATAACATTCATCCAGCCCATGCGAGGAGACCTCCGGCTGCGTTGGACGTTAGAAAACTGACAAGAAAAAGCATCGATCCGGCTGAGCGTTCTGACGCAATCATTATACGACTTACCGTTTGATAATGTGTCTCTAGATCTGGTATAGCTGTACTTCGTTCACAGCGGCGGTAGTCCTTTTCAACCAACGCATCGGTGTACTGTGACTGCGTAGGAGGTGAGGGCAGGGCTAAGCATAGCGACGTAGCAGTATTCGTAAAAATAGAACGGACATGCATGTACTATGGAAAAAAAAATTAAAGGGGGGCAGGGCTACATCCAGATTTGCTTGGAATAAAACATAAATCACCTATAGAACTTCATATCATGATCGGTAATACAATTCCACTTCACAGGACAGATCAGCGATAACGAGCAATTGAATACCGGTAATAAATTCATATGCTGATACACCACATTATCCTACGATGGTCTCGTACCCAGACCCTAATAATACTACCTATAAAACTTTGGCATCACATCAGACCATAGGGTAGCATCGCTTTATTATGCTCCTCCACTCAGCGCATCAGAGGAGCACGATATCGACTCGTATAGACATGCTATAGTGATGGAACTTCCTTCCTCTATTCAACTAATCTGCAATACCTCTGCACACAAGAACACGTACCTTATTCGATTAATATTCCCCGTAAGCGCTGATGTACATGCATTTAAATAATAAAAATAATAAAATAGTGATGTATTTACATTGCTACCCACTGAAAGAGAGGGAAAATGCACGTTTTTGACGATATCACAATAACAGCATATAACGGTATATAATTCTATCATACATTTTTGGACATTTCTGAACAGGTTAAATTCACAATGCACAACAGTTTTTAAAACTGTTGTCTCGTACCCAGACCCTGATACCACAGCTGCGGATGGATTACATCACCGCTATGTGGGGTCTGGTAAAAAGGTTGGGCACAGGAGCTCAACCAGCTAGCCTCAATAGCAGCTAACAATCCTCATGCAGCCTTTGCACATGGCTTTTCAAGCAGATGGACTTTCCTGGTTAGATTGAGAACAATACCAAAGTGAAACATCAGTGCCACTTAAAGATATCATCCCTTCTATACTGATACCCAACCTCACAGAGTCACAGGACAATGTGCACCTTCTGACACTGAGAGAGAGATTTGTTTACACTGCCTGCCAGATTAGGTGGAACGGGTTTAATAAACCATTCCACTTTATCCCAGACTGAATTCCACTCTTCCAGTCTCATTTCTCAGGCACTTGTAAGCAATCTCTTGAGTCCTAGAGCAACATACAGCAGTAAAGGAAGCAAGATGAGGCTGAGCAGTCACAGTACTGCCACCACTCCGCTCAGAGCCACACTGTCTTCCAATCTCCAGCTAGCGATGGACCTATGTCAGGTAAAGGACCATCCAGCTGGCTTACAGTGCTCCCTATAGACGAGGCCTCCACAAGACTGCCTTCCGAGATGCACTAGCTCTTAGGTATGGCTGGTTACCTGGCAACACGCCCACCAGCTGTGCCTTCTCTGTTGAACATGCATGCACTGTCATGTCCAAAAGGTGGCTTCCCTTCCATCAGGCACAGTGAGATCATGGACTACACTGCCTATGCATGTCCTTTCAGAAATTTGCCACAATGTTTCAGTTGAGCCTCATCTGCAACCCATCACAGGTGAGGTTCCCACCTCTGCCTCTGCCAACTTCCAGGATGGTGCTTGACTTGATGTACTGAGCAGCTGATGGATTCTGGGGGAGTCGTTTTGAGAGGGCATTCTTTGACGTAAAAGTTTTCAATCCCTACGCCCCCTCAAATAGACGACCTCAACTATCTGCCTGCTTAGCTACCATTCTCACGAGGATCCTCAAAGTTGAGCATGCCTCTCTGCCACTGGAGGCTTAGGAAGGGAGGCCACAGTGGTTTACAAATGTATCGCTGCCCAGCTATCAGCAAAGTGGGACCACACATAATAGTTCAACCATTGCTTGGATTCGTTTCCATCTTTCCTTCTCCCTCCTACGCTCCTCCATCATGTGCATCAGAGGAGCTCGATTACCCATGGGCCATGCCTTCAACCACTCTCCTGTTGACCCACGGTTGCACGGGTCTCATCCGTTCCCTAAGCTTATTTTATTGACTGCCAATGTTTAACCCACTGATTCCATATGTAATGCTATTTACAGGTTATATGCCCATTATGCACCTGTCATTCATTGGTCTCCCCCCCCCCCCCCCCCCCCCTTCCCCGTGCGGGCACACAATAGTTGGTGTTAAGCTTACCTGGTATCGAATGCAGGTACTGCATGTCAGCTTTTTTCCCCCTCGCCTATATCATTTTTAGCTCAAGTTATAATAATAATTGTATATTGGGTAAGCTTGCCCTACACTTATATATGTCAGCTATTTCTACACTTGCTGCTATAATATATAATAAATGACGAATATATGTATAGGAGCTGATTACCTTATAAATGCCTATACTATTAGTATAGTACTGAAATCTGCCCTCGAGTCCCCAACCCTCCTTAGCACTTACTTTTAAAAATCCCTTCGCGGGCCCTGATGTACGATACATGCATGTATACACTTTGGTTTTCGTATGCACACAGACTGCACACTGGTGACGAAATCGCTTACGGTAGGCGTATGTACTGTATTCCCCCGAGGTCCTATTTTTTTCAGTTCCCCACATATTTTAATATAAAAATCCTGGGGACGAGGCTAGTACGTTTGCTTTTTAAAAATATACCACTTACACTGTCATGTAAAATTTAATATGTGTACATGTACGATGCGGGTTAATTATTGCATCAACAGTTCCAAGGCCCGCGTATCTAGTCTATCCGCCCTTGTAAGGTCTAGGAATTTGCTATTATATAGTGTATTTGATTAGCCTAAATTTAAATGACCTTAAAAGAACAAAAAAATGTAGCTATGGCCCCATATTCCTTCAAAATGTCTGTGACACAGAACAAGTAGGCAATGAACCAAACTAGACGAGTAGTTACAAAGGAGACGTTCCCTGTCACTGCAAAAACACGTGAATATAACTCCAGCAAAATTTTAATACTGAAAATGCATGTACATCATATTGTGAGATCAGTTACAACCTCAATTTAACCTGCTCTCCTGACATTCTGCACTGCAGAGGCTTCATGGCCCCAGCACACACACACACACACACACACACACACACACACACACGGTGGCACTGCAGAGGCTTGATGGCACCAGCACACACATGGTGGCACTGCAGAGGCTTCATGGCACCAGCACACACACATGGTGGCACTGCAGAGGCTTCATGGCACCAGCACACACATGGTGGCACTGCAGAGGCTTCATGGCACCAGCACACACACACATGGGGCACTACAGAGGCTTCATGGCACCAGCACACACACGGTGGCACTGCAGAGGCTTCATGGCACCAGCACACACACACATGGGGGCACTGCAGAGGCTTCATGGCACCAGCACACACATATGGGGGCACTGCAGAGGCTTCATGGCACCAGCACACACATGGAGGTACTGCAGCAGCTTCATGGCACCAGCACACACACACATGGTGGCACTGCAGAGGCTTCATGGCACCAGCACACACACAGTGGCACTGCAGAGGCTTCATGGCACCAGCACACACATGGTGGCACTGCAGAGGCTTCATGGCACCAGCACACACACACGGTGGCACTGCAGAGGTTTCATGGCACCAGCACACACACACACGGGGGCACTGCAGAGGCTTCATGGCACCAGCACACACGGGGGCACTGCAGAGGCTTCATGGCACCAGCACACACACATGGTGGCACTGCAGAGGCTTCATGGCACCAGCACACACACACACACACACGGAGGCACTGCAGAGGCTTCATGGCACCAGCACACACTCGGTGGCACTGCAGAGGCTTCATGGCACCAGCACACACACACACACACGCACGGAGGCACTGCAGAGGCTTCATGGCACCAGCACACACTCGGTGGCACTGCAGAGGCTTCATGGCACCAGCACACACTCGGTGGCACTGCAGAGGCTTCATGGCACCAACACACGGTGGCACTGCAGAGGCTTCATGGCACCAGCACACACACATGGGGGCACTGCAGAGGCTTCATAGCACCAGCACACACACACACACATGGGGCACTACAGAGGCTTCATGGCACCAGCACACACACGGTGGCACTGCAGAGGTTTCATGGCACCAACACACACACACATGAGGGCACTGCAGAGGCTTCATGGCACCAGCACACACACATGGGGGCACTGCAGAGGCTTCATGGCACCAGCACACACACACACGGTGGCACTGCAGAGGCTTCATGGCACCAGCACACATAGGGGCACCTTCCGGGTGACTTTTGGAACCTCTTTTGTTTCTTGTCTTTCTAGACTTTTTGCTCTGAATAAAGAATATATCTATTTTCTGGGGACAAATCACTTGACCACAGGTGACTAATCCCAGTTCTTTTGACCACAAAATCCCACCACCATGACAAGTGGTTAAAGTAAAAAGGTGCCCAGAAGAAGTCACACCATGTATGACAGGCTTTAACCACACTACAATTACTAACTTATAATACTGACTGGCCACACACACACATGAAGATGTTCATGATTTTATAATAGGGTCCTCCATAGATGTCATCATACTTTATGGATTCCCCTACCATGCCTATGTATCAACACATCAAAACTTTTTGGCGCCCAGGTGTAATGGACACCTTAATATCCATATAAGGCTTCAAATAACTATGAAAGACATACAAAAGGCAATTATGATGTTATTGACACATTAACACAGAGGGACAGCATCAATGGGGTTAACACAGAGGGACAGCATGAAAGGGGTTAACACAGAGGGACAGCATGAAAGGGGTTAACACAGAGGGACAGCATGAAAGGGGTTAACAAAGAGGGACAGCATAAAAGGGGTTAACACAGAGGGACAGCATGAAAGGGGTTAACACATAAGGACAGCATCAAAGGGGTTAACACAGAGGGACAGCATCAAAGGGCTAACACAGAGACAGCATCAAAGGGGTTAACGTAGAGGGACAGCATCAAAGGGGTTAACACAGAGGGACAGCATCACAGGGGTTAACACCAGAGGGACAGCATCACAGGGGTTAACACAGAGGGACAGCATCAAAGGGTTAACACAGAATAACAGCATCAAAGGATTACCACAAAGGAACACGAGGGACATCAATTTTTGAAAGAGTTAATTGCAATGCATGAAAGGAGTTATATAACACACCCCTGCATTGCCTTTTTTTTTACCCGTCCAAAAAAAAAGTTTGAACTGAACCTCTTTGCTTTTGACCCCCCTTCCCACAAATCCTACACTTATGTACCTTTACAACAGATGTGAGGCTGTTGACAATAGGCCATTGGCAGGCACCCTTATAAGCAGGTGTGCCAAAACTCAGCTCAGACCCAACACCCAAGTCTGTATTACCTGTTTCTTCCCACAGCCCCCACATGCTCATGATCACCCAGTCAACACAGGAAGGATAACAACAGATATAGCTACCTCATTGTTAAGTCTCTCCCAAATTGACTTAACACAGTGAAACATTGAGCCGAACACCACACACTACACCAACACAAGATCGTAACACCACACACTACACCAGCACAAGATCATAACACCACACACTACACCAGCACAAGATCGTAACACCACACACTACACCAGCACAAGATCGTAACACCACACACTACACCAGCACAAGATCATAACACCACACCAGCACAAGATCATAACACCACACACTACACCAGCACAAGATCGTAACACCACACACTACACCAGCACAAGATCGTAACACCACACACTACACCAGCACAAGATCATAACACCACACACTACACCAGCACAAGATCGTAACACCACACACTACACCAGCACAAGATCATAACACCACACACTACACCAGCACAAGATCGTAACACCACACACTACACCAGCACAAGATCGTAACACCACACACTACACCGGCACAAGATCATAACACCACACACTACACCAGCACAAGATCGTAACACCACACACTACACCAGCACAAGATCGTAACACCACACACTATGACACCAGCACAAGATCGTAACACCACACACTACACCAGCACAAGATCATAACACCACACACTACACCAGCACAAGATCGTAACACCACACACTATGACACCAGCACAAGATCGTAACACCACACACTACACCAGCACAAGATCATAACACCACACACTACACCAGCACAAGATCGTAACACCACACACTATGACACCAGCACAAGATCATAACACCACACACTACACCAGCACAAGATCGTAACACCACACACTATGACACCAGCACAAGATCATAACACCACACACTACACCAGCACAAGATCGTAACACCACACACTACACCAGCACAAGATCATAACACCACACACTACACCAGCACAAGATCATAACACCACACACTACACCAGCACAAGATCATAACACCACACACTACACCAGCACAAGATCATAACACCACACACTACACCAGCACAAGATCATAACACCACACACTACACCAGCACAAGATCATAACACCACACACTACACCAGCACAAGATCGTAACACCACACACTACACCAGCACAAGATCGTAACACCACACACTACACCAGCACAAGATCATAACACCACACACTACACCAGCACAAGATCGTAACACCACACACTATGACACCAGCACAAGATCATAACACCACACACTACACCAGCACAAGATCGTAACACCACACACTATGACACCAGCACAAGATCATAACACCACACACTACACCAGCACAAGATCGTAACACCACACACTACACCAGCACAAGATCATAACACCACACACTACACCAGCACAAGATCATAACACCACACACTACACCAGCACAAGATCATAACACCACACACTACACCAGCACAAGATCATAACACCACACACTACACCAGCACAAGATCATAACACCACACACTACACCAGCACAAGATCATAACACCACACACTACACCAGCACAAGATCGTAACACCACACACTACACCAGCACAAGATCATAACACCACACACTACACCAGCACAAGATCGTAACACCACACACTACACCAGCACAAGATCGTAACACCACACACTACACCAGCACAAGATCATAACACCACACACTACACCAGCACAAGATCATAACACCACACACTACACCAGCACAAGATCGTAACACCACACACTACACCAGCACAAGATCGTAACACCACACACTACACCAGCACAAGATCATAACACCACACACTACACCAGCACAAGATCATAACACCACACACTACACCAGCACAAGATCATAACACCACACACTACACCAGCACAAGATCATAACACCACACACTACACCAGCACAAGATCACAGCACCCCACACTACACCAGCACAAGATCATAACACCACACACTACACCAGCACAAGATCACAGCACCCCACACTACACCAGCACAAGATCGTAACACCACACACTACACCAGCACAAGATCGTAACACCACACACTACACCAGCACAAGATCGTAACACCACACACTACACCAGCACAAGATCGTAACACCACACACTACACCAGCACAAGATCACACTACACCAGTACAAGATCGTAACACCACACACTACACCAGCACAAGATCATAACACCACACACTACACCAGCACAAGATCGTAACACCACACACTACACCAGCACAAGATCATAACACCACACACTACACCAGCACAAGATCATAACACCACACACTATGACACCAGCACAAGATCGTAACACCAAACACTACACCAGCACAAGATCATAACACCACACACTACACCAGCACAAGATCATAACACCACACACTACACCAGCACAAGATCATAACACCACACACTACACCAGCACAAGATCATAACACCACACCAGCACAAGATCGTAACACCACACACTACACCAGCACAAGATCACACCACACTACACCAGCACAAGATCATAACACCACACACTACACCAGCACAAGATCGTAACACCACACACTACACCAGCACAAGATCGTAATACCACACACTACACCAGCACAAGATCATAACACCCCACACTACACCAGCACAAGATCGTAACACCACACACTACACCAGCACAAGATCATAACACCACACACTACACCAGCACAAGATCATAACACCACACACTACACCAGCACAAGATCATAACACCACACACTACACCAGCACAAGATCATAACACCACACACTACACCAGCACAAGAGCGTAACACCACACACTACACCAGCACAAGATCATAACACCACACACTACACCAGCACAAGATCATAACACCACACCAGCACAAGATCATAACACCACACACTACACCAGCACAAGATCGTAACACCACACACTACACCAGCACAAGATCATAACACCACACACTACACCAGCACAAGATCATAACACCACACACTACACCAGCACAAGATCGTAACACCACACACTACACCAGCACAAGATCATAACACCACACACTACACCAGCACAAGATCATAACACCACACACTACACCAGCACAAGATCGTAACACCACACACTACACCAGCACAAGATCATAACACCACACACTACACCAGCACAAGATCATAACACCACACCAGCACAAGATCGTAACACCACACACTACACCAGCACAAGATCATAACACCACACACTACACCAGCACAAGATCATAACACCACACACTACACCAGCACAAGATCGTAACACCACACACTACACCAGCACAAGATCATAACACCACACACTACACCAGCACAAGATCATAACACCACACCAGCACAAGATCATAACACCACACACTACACCAGCACAAGATCATAACACCACACCAGCACAAGATCGTAACACCACACACCACACCAGCACAAGATCGTAACACCACACACTACACCAGCACAAGATCGTAACACCACACACTACACCAGCACAAGATCATAACACCTCACACTACACCAGCACAAGATCACAACACCACACACTACACCAGCACAAGATCGTAACACCACACACTACACCAGCACAAGATCGTAACACCACACACTACACCAGCACAAGATCATAACACCACACACTACACCAGCACAAGAGCGTAACACCACACACTACACCAGCACAAGATCGTAACACCACACACTACACCAGCACAAGATCGTAACACCACACACTACACCAGCACAAGATCGTAACACCACACACTACACCAGCACAAGAGCGTAACACCACACACTACACCAGCACAAGATCGTAACACCACACACTACACCAGCACAAGATCGTAACACCACACACTACACCAGCACAAGATCGTAACACCCCACACTACACCGGCACAAGATCATAACACCACACACTACACCGGCACAAGATCATAACACCACACACTACACCAGTACAAGATCGTAACACCACACACTACACCAGCACAAGATCATAACACCACACACTACACCAGCACAAGATCATAACACCACACACTACACCAGCACAAGATCGTAACACCACACCAGCACAAGATCATAACACCACACACTACACCAGCACAAGATCGTAGCACCCCACACTACACCGGCACAAGATCATAACACCACACACTACACCAGCACAAGATCATAACACCACACACTACACCAGCACAAGATCATAACACCACACACTACACCAGCACAAGATCATAACACCACACACTACACCAGCACAAGATCGTAACACCACACACTACACCAGCACAAGATCATAACACCCCACACTACACCAGCACAAGATCATAACACCCCACACTACACCAGCACAAGATCATAACACCACACACTACACCAGCACAAGATCGTAACACCACACACTACACCAGCACAAGATCGTAACACCCCACACTACACCAGCACAAGATCGTAACACCACACACTACGCCAGCACAAGATCATAACACCACACACCACACCAGCACAAGATCATAACACCACACACTACACCAGCACAAGATCATAACACCACACACCACACCAGCACAAGATCATAACACCCCACACTACACCAGCACAAGATCATAACACCACACACTACACCAGCACAAGATCGTAACACCACACACTACACCAGCACAAGATCGTAACACCCCACACTACACCAGCACAAGATCGTAACACCACACACTACGCCAGCACAAGAGCGTAACACCACACACTACACCAGCACAAGATCGTAACACCACACACTACGCCAGCACAAGATCGTAACACCACACACTACACCAGCACAAGATCATAACACCACACACTACACCAGCACAAGATCATAACACCACACACTACACCAGCACAAGATCATAACACCACACACTACACCAGCACAAGATCATAACACCACACCAGCACAAGATCATAACACCACACACTACACCAGCACAAGATCGTAACACCACACACTACACCAGCACAAGATCGTAACACCACACACTACACCAGCACAAGATCATAACACCACACACTACACCAGCACAAGATCGTAACACCACACACTACACCAGCACAAGATCATAACACCACACACTACACCAGCACAAGATCATAACACCACACACTACACCAGCACAAGATCATAACACCACACACTACACCAGCACAAGATCATAACACCACACCAGCACAAGATCATAACACCACACACTACACCAGCACAAGATCATAACACCACACCAGCACAAGATCATAACACCACACACTACACCAGCACAAGATCATAACACCACACACTACACCAGCACAAGATCGTAACACCACACACTACACCAGCACAAGATCATAACACCACACACTACACCAGCACAAGATCATAACACCACACACTACACCAGCACAAGATCATAACACCCCACACTACACCAGCACAAGATCGTAACACCACACACTACACCAGGACAAGATCATATGCCATTACTGCATTGGTTTGGGTATCACATATCACCAACATTACAGCCATCTCATCACCCCAGCCATCTCATCACCTCACCAATTGGGCCCCCATCAAAGCACACATACATTCACATATGCCCAGTGCTTACCGAGTTCATAAAGATATGCTTTTATGTAGTAACAGCACTTCAGCCCCTCATAAAAGTCCCAAGGCACCCCCCCTCACCCAAACTTAGACCTGAACTCCATTTATCAGTGTTCCCTTGTGATCCATCAACTTCTCCTTCCACCACCCCATGTAGCCTTCCTTCTTCCATATGTCCTCCCCCCCCTCCCCCGTCATGTAGCAAGTTCAAAAACTCCCAAGGCTATAGCTAAAATAGTTCTGTCACTCTCCTATACCATGCAATAACACTTCTACTGATAATCTTTTCTTAAATTAGCATGTGACCCACTAATTACTCCAGATGTTAATCATAGAGATGCACTTGTAAGGATTGTGCTTGATGACTAGACAACTAAACTGAAGCTGCACAACACCCAATGAAACCGCAAGGAAGAGAGTGATTTCTAAAAACAACACATCATGCCATGATAATTTTTTGGACAAAAGGCACACTGTCCTTTTCCACTAATACATTCAGAGGACTGAGGATCTGGCAACTATGAATTCAGTGAGCTAATAACATCACGGTGTTGTGCATTGGTGAATACATTCCTCAGCTTTGCATGACTAGCTGTGTGTATGCTGAGAGCACTACACAGCCAAAGGGGTATAGGTATAGGTTGGGGGGGGGGGGGGGGGGGGGATCAGAGAATGGAGCAGGACATAAATGGTGGAATGGAAGGAGGGAGGTGGAGAAGAGAACAGTAGGACAGTATATAGTAACAGAAAGAGGAGGAACAGCAGAGAGCCATGGATAATAGAGAGGTGGTGGCGATAAGACAGGGGGAGTGATGGTATATAAGATGTGCAACCGATCAAGCTAAGAAATCATGCATGTACCTTTGATCAACCGGAAGATGCAAGCTATACTGTGCATGAATCCAGGGTGAAGTGAGGACAATAACAGGGTGATAAGAACACCAGATGAGAGGAATAGAGAGAACTGAGCTGCAGTTATGGTAGCATATACCAAAAAAGGAGATGTTCCTGAAGCGTGTATAGACAGTTCATAAATTCATAAATAAATAAAAACTATAACATTATATTACAAGCTGTTTTTGAAAACTTCACCTAACTTGTTTGCTCACCTTCGAAAGCGTAAGTATCAACTCATTTCCCTCACGGTCCTTCCGTCAACAAGCGGTGCATTGCCAAAGACAAACAATCACGTCCCCCCACTCTCTCTCTCCCTCTGTGCATTCCACTCAAGTCACGGAAAGGTTGGACAGCTGCGCATTTTTAAGAGTAGATCTCAAGAATCGATAACCCTGCAACCCCCCCCCCCACACACACACACACCTCCCCCTCTCCCATTAAGTTAACAGGTAATGAAAATAATTAGTTAAAAAAAGAAAAAGAACGAATGAAAAAAAAAAGGCAGCAAATTATATACGCAACAGTCTACCTCCGAACATAACCCCTGGACTCCTCCACGACAGTTGACTTGTTTCCTTTGCGCCGCTTGATACCGTCGATAGCGTCCTGCGACGCTTGCTTTCTGTCATATACCTGACCCAGAGCCGCGAACAGGTCGATGAACGCCGTGGTGATGTTGATCTTCGGTCCCCACTCGCTCGTGGAGTAGTCATACGGGAACGTGTGGTGGAAGTTGTGAAATCCTTCGCCTATGGCGATGACGCTAACGGCTGTGTTCTCTGACGGACTGATCGTCCTGTCGTAGGGGCGACCGCCCCACAGGTGTGCGGCACTGTTCACCAGCCACGTCTGGTGGAGCGTCAGGGCGTAGCGGAGACCGAACGCCACAAAAAAGGCCACGTAAACGTTCTCCCCCCAGAAATACCAGGGCACCAGCGTAGGCATGACTACACTGAACAGGATACACATCACCGCATAGTGTCGGTATTGAAACATCACGATCGGGTTGTTGAGCAAGTCCGTCACGTCGGTTTCCTTTCTCCTCCGAATCACCTCCGGGTGCCTTTCCAGCATTAGCCACCCCATGTGGGCGAAGAAAAACCCTCTCTTTGCGTTATGCGGGTCTGCATCTGTTTCAGAGTACTTGTGGTGAACCCTGTGGTCGTGCGACCATTCTAATATGTCGGTTTGCATCGATATGCTGTTGAAAAGCATCAGGAGGACTTCTAGAGGCCATTTCGCCTTGTACGATCTGTGCGTCCACAGTCTATGAGCGCCCGCCGTGACTCCGAGTGCGCTGCAGATATACATACAGAAGAACCAGAGCCATGTCGGCCACGAGGCATATGGAGCGAGTACGATCCCCCCCAATCCCAAGGCGTGGATCAACACCACTTTCGCCACGTTGTCCCACACCACTGCCGCCTCCAATCCGAACGGACCTCTTTTGGTGTTTTCGCAACTCTTTTGCACATCTTTCTCCGAGTTGGCCTTGTCGGCAACTAGCCTGTCATTAGTTTCTGCGGACATCCTTCGATGGATATCGGACAGAATGAACGCCTTGTATTTATAGTACTGACATGTGATTTGCACATTGCGCAGGAGTGCAGACGAGCGTGACGTCATGAACACCACATGATTAATGATGACGCTTTTCCTTTGACTTCGTGATATTGATTGGCTGATGTGCGCTAGGTACATATGTATACAAGACTCGCTCATACATGTCTTCAGACCTATATTAAATGGTTAGATCCGCGGTTGCTCATATAGAGTTTTCATATCCGAACACATGTACACTCAGGTTGTAGCCATGGTTACAGTAGTGATGTGCATGGCAGCAGCGAATTAAGGCCACATCATCCTAAGAAATATTCGTAATGTCAATGCGTAATAAATTGATTGCGTAGCATCTTGTGCGTGTGCGTTTGTCTTCTATGTCAGCGCGTATAACGCTGGTACATGCATCAAAAAACAGAAGAATTAATGATACAAAGACCAATAAAGTGGCGCTAAATGACGTAATAAACATATCACATGCTCTTATGAAGTTATTGCGTCATCTCTCCTTTCCCCCATATACCCGGCCGGTACATGACGTTTTACGATCGACCGTTTGCAATACAACAACCTTCCAGTACTTTTGAACTGACCTAAAATACAAATACAAGTGTATACAATAGAAATGTGTACTTGGGAAGTCCTTAATTGTAGCGGCATTTTACATTGCGGTATTACGGCATTTACTGGTATCGTGTCAGAATCATAATATGTACACTCAGACTCATGGGCGTACGCAGGGGGGGGGGGTCGATGGGTTCGAACGACCCCCCCCCCCCCCCCCCCCCCTCCCCAAAGTGAGGTCACCAGGTTTTAAATGAGGTCACCAGTTTTAACTATTTGTTGATTACTCCACTTGGATTTACTTTACGCGGACAGCACCCCCCCCCCCCGCTCGTTGAATCGGCCGAAGGCGGACAGCACCCCCCCCCCCCCGCTCGTTGAATCGGCCGAATCGCGTAATCCGCGTGACGTAAGGTCACCTTATATAAAATTTCGACCCCCCCCACACACACACACACACACACACACACACACACACACACACACACACACACACACACACACACACACACACACACACACACACACACACACACACACACACACGCGCATGCACACGCACACACCATACGTGTACACTCACACAATTGCACAAAACAAACTCAAACGTCACGGTATGAAAGGTCAGCGGTTCAAGTTCATTATGTCATACACACGACTTTTTATAATTGATAGCGATTGCGTATTCCAGAATTAGATCTTGGTTCCGAAATAACCTAATGTTTCGAGCTAGGCCGGAAGTGTGTCCACTGGCGGTAGAGTTCTTGGGATAAGACACTCTAACCCATCTGGCTACTAGTAATATATTCGAAGTTTGAACATTGGTCTGATAGGAACATTAAAGCTAAGGTGTTCTCTAGAGTACATGGCACAGCGGCGTAGACAACTTTTTAAAACTGGGGGGGCCAAATTTTAACCACTTGACCACAAAGACAGAACTGACAAATTAGAGATAGCTGATTTAGCCAACGAATTTGTATCTCGAAACGCAAGTAGAATGCATATCTTTGGATCGTTTGTGTAGATATAAATTTATTGATAAGCAATGAACCATAATAAAAATATTCATGATCAGGGGAAAAACTGGGGGGGCCCTTGCCCCCCTTGCCCCCCCCCTTGTCTACGCCACTGCATGGTCACCTCAACCTGGCAAGGCTGCGGTCCATCGCCGAAACATTTGTTGTACCAGAGATAACATCTCTGGTACAACAATAATGCCACTGATTATTAAAAAAAATTTCAATCTGAAATTTGAAAAAGCGCGCCAATGAAATGGATACTTACTCCCGCCATCACATCAGAATTATGAAGGTGGCCCTCGTAAGCATTGGCCCGTATTTATAACTTGCCGATAGTCTAGCTTGGTTTTCGTTGCTCGCGAATTGTTATCTGTATTACGAATTATATGGAGCTAGTTAGATAGGGAAGTAGGGAAGACTAACATTCGTACCGAGGCAGCAGCTACGGAGTATACCCCCCCCCCCCCCCCCCCCCCCCCCCCTTTCTCTGTGTAGGCAATAGCGATAATACGACAGAAACCTGATGATATGAGAGTCAACGAGTTTACGAAGAAGCTAGCCCTCCAATTCACCGAACTTCAAGGGAACTGGCGCCATAAGGTACTTGAATCGGAGACAAGGCACTTATCCAACAGTTTAGTACAAGTAGGCGCTCAAGCTGGAACAAGAACTCTTGCGCATGCGGCAAGAGCTTGTCGAATACCAGCTTCACCCTCACAACAATGTAGGTTAGTTGGTGTTCTGAACTGCCTTCGTTTTTTTAGGGACAAAACCACACACACACACACACACACACAAACACATGCACACCATGTGCTCTACAAGGCTCGCAGGAAATTGGCTTCTTGCCTTGGGCACCACGTGGAGCGGTTCATGAAAATGAAAAGGATAGTCCCCAGACCGTTACGTGCAGTACCGGACAAGTTACAGCATGCCCCTGGGGCGTTGCCATGGAAACCAACACGTGTGTGGGCAGGGAAAGGATAAGGACACATGTGCGATTCCTTTCCAGTGGTGAGAAAAGCGGAGGGGGGGAGGGGCATGACTAGAACAAGATTTATATTAACATGTAGTATTCATGGTCACCAAATGATTATCAGGTTGCCCCATGACTTGTACAATATTCATGGTGGCCCCAAAGATAAATGTTATATGGTCACCAAATGTTTATCAGGTGGTCCCATGAGGCCATGACAAGTGCTGTTGTGCTGTGATTACTGCTGGCAGGTCACTCATTATTGGTCAATTGCCTTATTACAAGTGTATGTGTTTCTTGGATAGCTACAGCAATCCTTGCATGTGGGTGCCAGCTGGATACAACCATGTGTGTGTGTGTGTGTGTGTGTGTGTGTGTGTGTGTGTGTGTGTGTGTGTGTGTGTGTGTGTGTGTGTGTGTGTGTGTGTGTGTGTGTGTGTGTGTGTGTGTGTGTGTGTGTATGTGTGTGTGTGTTGTATGTGTGTGTGCATGTGCGCATGTGTGTTGGTGTGTGAGGCTGCTGAATGAGATGACAATGAGTCAAAGACATCACACACCATCACAGAATACTCACATAACATCACAGACACACCATCACAGAATACTCACATACCGTCACAGACACACCATCACAGAATACTCACATACCATCACAGACACACCATCACAGAATACTCACATACCATCACAGACACACCAACACAGAGGATATACTCACACACCATTACTTGCGCTATATTTGTCTCCTCACCATCACCACACACCCCACCATATACATAACCACACAGGCCTGTTCACCATCACAAGGACACGGGGTCATCATTGCTGCATGCACATAATCCATAGTGTTATGTAACATTCTTACACTGGACAAGTGGTTTTTGATGTTGGATGGTGTGGGTTTATTATATGTACTATAAAATGCGTGTATGTGGGAATGGAGTATAGCAATGTGCGGTCTAGGGGTATTTGATTTTGGACGTTATGGACTGTATTCACGTTATGGACTGTATTCATAATAAGCTGTGTGTAATGTGGTACTAACATGTGGTGTAATTCTGTGACGATTACCGCTTCGCAGTTTCATCGCTGATGCACGCCAACCATCACCTGTCACTGGTGGGTGTGGCCGACCTTCGCGCTGCAGTGCAGGACACAGTCGTTGATGCCATGAAAGGTAACATGTTCAGCCTCGTACACACATGCAGCACAACACACACATACACCATAGCACACATCAACACACATACACCATAACACACGTACACCATAACACACATCAACACATGCATAACCATAACACATGTACACACACACACATACACCATAACACATGTAAACACACACATACACCATAACACACATATACACACACACATACACCATAACACACATGTACACACCCATACATCACTAGCACTGAATTGCAAATTGGATCATTCAGCAGTTATGTAGTGTACAGTGACCTACATTTAGGGCATTTTAATTAAAAATTGAAATTGCATTATTATATAATTGCATCATTATGTACAAGTAATTGCATCATTACTAATTAATTAATACATTTACTAATTAATACATTTTTAGGTTAAAAGGTCAGGAATTCATAGATATGATAATTCTAATGGTTTGTTTTCCTGTTCTCATGGCAGCCCTCAGAGAATTCTTGGAATCATTTGGTCCCATTCCCTCATATCAAAGCCTTGAAGCAGTGGTCACTACTGTGAGAGGTAATACTTAATTTTGCACCTCAACAACGTATAGCCGTCTACATCCAGACACCATCCAGTCACCTCTGGTGCTGCCATTTGAGAGCGAGCTGCTCGACTGTTGTGAAGGGTTGGTGAGGAGTCTAGTCAAGCATCTCGGATGCCAGCAGGGGAAGGTACTTTAGCCTTATCAGGCTTGACTATATAGCATGCATTCTTCTCTCCCCCCTCCCTCCCTCCCTTGTAGGATGGAGTGGTCTCTCTACAGTCAGCTCTCTGCACACTTTGTTCGTTTCCACGCCTGTTCTCGAGGGCTCTTGATGAGCTTGTTGATCAGGTCAGCATTTGTTCTGAAGTGCTCAAGAATGGCTTGAAAGGTAGGGAGAAAGGAAGGAACCCCAAACAAGACATTGGAGGGGGGGGGGGGCATTATATTCAGACAGTATTACATCATTTATAAGATGTGGCTTCTGTGGATTCTGGTTCTGTTGGAACTTTGGCCGCCATGCTCACTGCACTGGAAGCTCTTCTATCAAAGTACAACCTGTTCACAGCTGGTGCAAGGGAGTAAGTTTCGGATGCTAAAAGTCCAATGGTTGTTGAATTCATATTTTTTTTTGTTTTGTATTTGGTTCCTCACCTGGAATGGTTTAGCAAGGAGCAGGCTCTTGGAGAAGCTGGAGTCTTCCCTGCTAGGGTTGGCTGTGGCCTTTCCTCTCTTCTCATATGCTGTGTGGAGACTAGCAGTCTACCTACAGCCACAGCTGGGGTGAAGAAACCACACCCCTTCTAGAAGGTGTTGCGTTGTGGGTCTCCCACTGGTGAACCAGAATCTCTCTACATGTATATCCTTGTTTAGACCTCCTTTTTTGGCAATATTATTACACAGTACCACAAGTCAAAATAAACTGACACCACAAATGCACCAAAAACAACACAACACACCACAGTGAACTGTTCTATGTGCTGGGAAGGAGTCACTTCCACAGTTTGAGGACACCGTCATGTGAAGCGCTGACAATAAACTGCTGGTTAATGGCCAGATCTGTTATGAAGTCCACATGAGATTCAGTGTCTATTTGCTCGTCTGCTGACATCACT
>OX442424.1:8006137-8011137 GCA_949361645.1 Spongilla lacustris
TGTACACTCACTTTGATGAGCATATGTGTGCTTGGACCTGCTGATAAGGTTTTTGCCTTCTGGTTTTAGAATGTCCCACACCTTGGTGGAGCCATCATCCGAAAAGGTGACAAAAATGGTACTGTCCTGCATCACACATATCCTGGAGGGGAGGGGGAGGAGGGGAGGAGGGAAGGGGAGGAGGGGAGGAGGGAAGGGGGAGGAGGGGAGGAGGGAAGGGGGAAGGATGGTGAGGTTGAGGAGTGAGTGTGGTGAGGTTGGTGGACAGGGGTGGGGGAGCATGGTGTGTGATTGAGGTGACAAGTGATCATGAGGAGTGTGGTGTGTGATGGGGAGGGTGAGGAGGATGTTGGGGAGGAGAAATGATCCAACAGACTTGTTTATTGCTTCCTGTGTTCAGACATGTGAGCAACCAGCTGTCCCCTTGGAGACCAGCTGCACACAATAGAAATACATACCTTGGTGTATGCACCCACTACACAGAATGCAGGGCTTGAAGCCAAAAACTCACTTTTGGCGAGGACTGGAAACAGGCATTCCTTGCTATATCGCGATCCATTGTCCGCATGTCTGCCCATATGCAGCCAAAGTACTAAATAAAGGTATTGGGAGCACTTTCCAATTATTGCACACCTTGAATGTATTGCTCCTTCTTGTCTTGCAGCAATGCATGCAGGTTCTCCAAACACGTGGTGGAGTGCTCCACTGCAGGCAGGACATACAGTTGACGCCTGGGGGTATTTTTCACTAAAGTAAAACTTACCTTTTCCAAAAGAAATCTGAGTACCATAGTTACCATGGCTAGAACTGGCAGTACATGTATATGATTAGGCTTGTCTGAACAAACATGACTTCACTTACTTCCTTCCATCGGAGCGCCTGCTCAGTGACTGCCAGGCCTGAGAGGGACCACTACTTGCAACTTCACTCTCTGGGGCAGATGCCCCTCCCTCTCCCTCCGGAAGTAGGACATCCTCTGTGGTCCTGTGGTCTGAGAGCAAGTGGGTTGTGGGGATGGGAAGGAGGGAGGGAGGAGGGGAGGGAGGAGGGAGGGGGAAGAGGGGAGGGAGGAGGGAGAGGGGGAAGAGGGGGAGGAGGAGGGGAGGAGGAGGGGAGGAGGAGAGGAGGGGAGGAGGAGGGGAGGGGAAGGTCACGAGGAGCAGTTGGGGAGGGTCACTGCTTTGTCCTAGTAATAGTAACATGTCCTTTTACCCCAATGATCCCCACTCCTTCCTCCCCGCACACCTGGGATATAAATTAGTCCTCCTCCCCTCCCTTTCTAGCCCTCCCCTCTCCCTCTACACCTTCCCTTCTCTCCTCCCTTCAGGTCTCCCCTCTCCCCCTCCCTCTACACCTTCCCTCCTCCCCTCCCTTTAGCCCTCCCCTCTCCCCCTCCCTCTACACCTTCCCTTCTCTGTCAGCTCATACCATCAGTCGACGGAGGACTCTCATGGCTAACTGGACTCCTCTTGCTGACAGGGACATCAGCATTTGGCCCTACAGAGATGGGCTGAGGCACCACATTGGTCCGAGTGGGCGGATCGTTGTCAGTGAGAAGTACAACAGAAGCCCTGGGTGTCCCCACAGTGGAGTGGTCTGGTAGCTCACTGAACATGTAGTCCCACTCTTCATTCTAAGGAATAGGCAAGCCGTCCACACACATGTATGCCCCCACATTACCACCAGCCCCTCCCCTCACCCAGGGCTGTACAAACATCTCCCACACCCAGGGCTGTACAAACAGCTCCCTCAAACAGACACACAATTCACTCCAATTCTAACCTGCCTCCATGGCAACCAGCAAGCAGTTCACCACTCACCCTGCTAGTATTGGGATCTGCCTTTCTTGGACCAATCTCCTCGTCCCTGCGGTTGTACTCAAGATGGGTACATTTCTCAGTGACCCCCTCTGTCTTGTCCAAGTCCACCACACCCCTAGTGAGGAACTGCTGTTGGTCTACCACCTCAGAGTAACTGGATGGGGTATTGGGGGGGGGGGGGGGGGGGGGGGAATGGAGGGACAATGTTAGGACTGGGGACGAGCATAGGACTGGGGACTCACGTCTTTCTGTTGACCAGCAACTTTAAAATGAGATCCTTCAGAGCCTGGTAGCAGGTGTGACCATGGATGTGAGGTCACAGTGCAGCAGAATGAACAAAAAAAGTAAGTGATATAAACTCCTGGTTTGAAATCTAAGCATCACACACACACACACACACATACACACCCATACACACACCCATACACACATACACACATAAAAACACATATACACACCCATACACACATACACACATAAAAACACATATACACACCCATACACACATAAAAACGCATATACACACCCATACACACCCATACACACACCCATACACACACACATAAAAACACATATACACACCCATACACACATACACACATAAAAACACATATACACACCCATACACACATAAAAACACATATACACACCCATACACACATAAAAACGCATATACACACCCATACACACCCATACACGCATATACACACCCATACACACATAAAAACGCATATACACACCCATACACACATAAAAACGCATATACACACACATACACACACATACACTCTTCCTTAGGCTGAAGGTCTAGTGACCTATTGCTGCTGACCATGCTGTTTTCACATGCACAATAGCACAGTGCACTTGGGATTAAGCAACTACATGTACATGTAATCATACATAACTTAACCCTTAGTGGTGGGGATGAATCTAACCTTTGGCAAAAGAATCTAACCCTTTAAGCAAACAACCAAACCCTTAGTGGAATGAATATTTTTTAAAGTCAACCCTGAAGGATCAACCTAACCCTTAGTGTGAATATTAAAAGCAAATATAAATTAGTACATGATGTAGAACCATAACACTATCTACTTAAACTTCCATCCAGAGGGAGTGTGAGGAATGAGAGAGAAAGGAAGAGAGGAGGGGAGAGGGAGGGAGGAGGGGAGAGGGAGGGAGGAGGGGAGAGGGAGGGAGGAGGGGAGAGGGAGGGAGGAGGGGAGAGGGAGGGAGGAGGGGAGAGGGAGGGAGGAGGGGAGAGGGAGGGAGGAGGGGAGAGGGAGGGAGGAGGGGAGAGGGAGGGAGGAGGGGAGAGGGAGGGAGGAGGGGAGAGGGAGGGAGGAGGGAAGAGGGAGGGAGGAGGGGAGAGGGAGGGAGGAGGGGAGAGGGAGGGAGGGAGGGGAGAGGAGGAACAGTGAACTTACCAAAAGTGCGCTTTCATGTTCGTTCGTCAGACCAAGTGACAGCAATTTCTTGAACATCTAAGGAAAGAACTAATTTAGGAGAAACCTTTGATTACCATGGCAACTTACAGGTGCCGATGAATCACTGATGGAAGGAAAATCAACAGCTCCAGTTACAAGGCGGGCATTTCTCCTCTGGGTGAGACTGGGGACCAGAGGCAAATTGTGGAGAGAATGACAGGTGATGATCTGGCAAGCATTGTATATGCACACAAAGTAGGCAGTGGTAGGCCTTTAATGGAGTACACCAAGTTTGCTTATGCACACTTGTACCAAGAGCAACTACATTCAATAACCTATTCCACTAATGCTTGTGTGAGCACTGTACAGATTGTGTGGTAGACAAATGACCCTGCTAGGCAAAGCAGTGGTTAGTAAGCAGTGGTTGTTGTGGCAGCCACAAGCCAAGCTGGGTGGTACAGTGAATCCTCCCCTCCCCACACAGGCATCAGAACTGGGGGAGGGCAGAAGTATCTTTAACCCCCCCCCCCTAGTCTCGTACCCAGACCCAAATGTACGTAACGATTATGACCATTTACAGGATAACATCACGTAATGTGATACCGTAAGCGATAATCATGGTTACCTACATTAGGGTCTGGGTACGAGACTACCCCCCCCCCCCCCCCCCACACACACACCTTTCCCCCTCAAGAGTGGCTGTACTACGCAATGCTACTGCTTTGCCAACAGATATATTCATTTAGAGCTAATCTCGAAGGGGTCACAATAATTCTTTTAGCTGAAGACGGGTGCACATTACTGATGGTAATAAATTGCATTGTATGAATTATATTAACTTGCATGCTTCGTCCACTATGGCTAGAAATGGCTTCATCTGCACACACACACACATGCATATAGCCTGTACATACATACATGTATACAGCCTGTGTATACACACACCTGTGTATACACACATACACACACACATGTATACAGCCTGTACACAAATACATGTACAGGGTGTATATAGCCTGTACAAACACATGCATATAGCCTGTACACACATACATACATGTATACAGCCTGTGTATACATACAATTAACACACACACACACATGCCCTTACACACATGCCATGCACTTACACACCAACCTGAATTTTTAAAACCTACATCACCATGAGCGGAGATACACACATGTATGTACATGTGTACATACATGTACATGTACATGTAGACCAGCACACAGTGTAGCTTTTAAAAGTAGCTAAATTGGTTCCAAGTAGTTAGCACAAAAACGTGCATACAAATTAATAATGAGTGAGTCATGATTAACCTTCGGACTTACTAGTCAAACAGGTCGGACTTACATGTACTAGTCAATCAGGTCGGACTTACTAGTCAAACAGGTCGGACTTACATGTACTAGTCAATCAGGTCGGACTTACTAGTCAAACAGGTTGGACTTACATGTACTAGTCAAACAGGTCGGACTTACTAATCAAACAGGTCTGACGCACTGGACTGCTTCAGGACAAAGTCCAAGATATCTCTGGGGACCGGGTCCTTCAAGGCATTCAGCACAACCAGCTAAGGGAAGGTGGGAACATGGGAGAGCATTTTAACACACACATATGTACCTTGCACCAGGCACATATGCATACACATGCACCCCATACCTCATCCTCACACACTCCACTAGTGACACACATGCACCCCATACCTCATCCTCACACACTCCACTAGTGACACACATGCACCCCATACCTCAT
>OX442424.1:8016137-8155802 GCA_949361645.1 Spongilla lacustris
ACATGAGGATCAGTGGGCGTGTTTTGCTGTGTGTGTGTGTGTGTGTATGTGTGTGTGTGTATGTATGTATGTGTGTGTGTGTGCACATGTGCATAAAACCATAGATCAATGCATCTTTCTAACCCTTCTAACCAATGTTTCTCATTACAAATGCAAGGGTGACCTTTGAATCAAAAAGGGCACCTTTTGGGGCAGGGCAAACTAAACAATACAACTGACTGCTCATGAAGAAGCTGTGCACATAGAGCCCCATCACTCACCAGGGCTGTGCACATAGAGCCCCATCACTCACCAGGGCTGTGCACATAGAGCCCATCACTCACCAGGGCTGTGCACATAGAGCCCCATCACTCACCAGGGCTGTGCACATAGAGCCCCATCACTCACCAGGGCTGTGCACATAGAGCCCCATCACTCACCAGGGCTGTGCACATAGAGCCCCATCACTCACCAGGGCTGTGCACATAGAACCCCATCACTCACCAGGGCTGTGCACATAGGGCCCCATCACTCACCAGGGCTGTGCACATAGAGCCCCATCACTCACCAGGGCTGTGCACATAGAGCCCCATCACTCACCAGGGCTGTGCACATAGAGCCCCGTCACTCACCAGGGCTGTGCACATAGAGCCCCATCACTCACCAGGGCTGTGCACATAGGGCCCCATCACTCACCAGGGCTGTGCACATAGAGCCCCATCACTCACCAGGGCTGTGCACATAGAGCCCCATCACTCACCAGGGCTGTGCACATAGAGCCCCATCACTCACCAGGGCTGTGCACATAGAGCCCCATCACTCACCAGGGCTGTGCACATAGAACCCCATCACTCACCAGGGCTGTGCACATAGAGCCCCATCACTCACCAGGGCTGTGCACATAGAACCCCCATCACTCACCAGGGCTGTGCACATAGGGCCCCATCACTCACCAGGGCTGTGCACATAGAGCCCCATCACTCACCAGGGCTGTGCACATAGAGCCCCGTCACTCACCAGGGCTGTGCACATAGAGCCCCAGAACTCACCAGGTTTGGGAGAATGTACTCAGGAAAGAGGTTAAGGTCACTGAAGGAGAGAGAGAGAGAGAGAATACTGACCCCTAGTATGGTGCTATCTGCAACCATGGCTTAACACTGACCCTTAGCACGGTGCTATTTGACTAATACTTGTATTTAAATGAGGGCCCAGTGTACCCTATGGGGGCCCAGTGTACCCTATGAGGGGTCAGTGTACCCTATGAGGGGCCCAGTGTACCCTATGAGGGGCCAGTGTACCCTATGGGGGGGCCAGTGTACCCTATGGGGGCCAGTGTACCCTATGAGGGGCCAGTGTACCCTATGAGGGGCCAGTGTACCCTATGGGGGCCCAGTGTACCCTATGAGGGGCCAGTGTACCCTATGAGGGCCCAGTGTACCCTATGAGGGGCCAGTGTACCCTATGAGGGGCCAGTGTACCCTATGAGGGCCCAGTGTGCCCTATGAGGGGCCCAGTGTACCCTATGAGGGGCCAGTGTACCCTATGAGGGGCCAGTGTACTCTATGAGGGGCCAGTGTACCCTATGGGGGGCCAGTGTGCCCTATGAGGGGCCCAGTGTACCCTATGAGGGGCCAGTGTACCCTATGAGGGCCCAGTGTACCCTATGAGGGGCCAGTGTACCCTATGGGGGCCCAGTGTACCCTATGAGGGGCCCAGTGTACCCTATGAGGGGCCAGTGTACCCTATGAGGGCCCAGTGTGAGATAGGTAAAGTGATTAATTATTCATGTATGTGCTTTAAATGTGGGCGTTATTCATTTCCTGCTTGTTACATGTCCACTATAGATTGCATCTATTAGGAAACCAATAACGCCCACGTAATAGCATGGGCATGAAATTTACCTTTTCATTACTGTGGCTACTGCTGCATGAAGCTGTAGCCACACCCAGTCCCACCAGTGTAGCCACACCCAGTCCCACCAGTGAAGCCACACCCAGTCCCACCAGTGTCAGCCACACCCAGTCCCACCAGTGTCAGCCACACCCAGTCCCACCAGTGTCAGCCACACCCAGTCCCACCAGTGTCAGCCACACCCAGTCCCACCAGTTACCTGATGCAGACAGACTTAACCAACTGGATACAGTGTGTGAGTACTCTGACAGCTGCTGCCCTTACTGATGACCACATGTCCTTCACCAGGAGAACCTGGGGAGGAGGGTGGGAGTAGAGAAGGTGAGGGTGGGGAGTAGAGAAGGTGAGGGTGGGAGTAGAGGTGAGGGTGGGAGTAGAGAAGGTGAGGGTGGGGTAGAGAAGGTGAGGGTGGGAGTAGAGAAGGTGAGGGTGGGAGTAGAGGTGAGGGTGGGAGTAGAGAAGGTGAGGGTGGGGTAGAGAAGGTGAGGGTGGGGAGTAAAGGTGAGGGTGGGAGTAGAGAAGGTGAGGGTGGGAGTAGAGGTGAGGGTGGGAGTAGAGAAGGTGAGGGTGGGAGTAGAGAAGGTGAGGGTGGGAGTAGAGTTGAGGGTGGGAGTAGAGAAGGTGAGGGTGGGGGTAGAGAAGGTGAGGATGGGGGTAGAGAAGGTGAGGGTGGGAGTAGAGAAGGTGAGGGTGGGAGCAGAGAAGGTGAGGGTGGGAGTAGAGAAGGTGAGGGTGGGGTAGAGAAGGTGAGGGTGGGAGTAGAGAAGGTGAGGGTGGGAGTAGAGAAGGTGAGGGTGGGAGTAGAGAAGGTGAGGGTGGGAGTGGAGAAGGTGAGGGTGGGAGTAGAGAAGGTGAGGGTGGGGAGTAGTGAAGGTGAGGGTGGGAGTAGAGGTGAGGGTGGGAGTAGAGAAGGTGAGGGTGGGAGTGGAGAAGGTGAGGGTGGGAGTAGAGAAGGTGAGGGTGGGGAGTAGTGAAGGTGAGGGTGGGAGTAGAGGTGAGGGTGGGAGTAGAGAAGGTGAGGGTGGGGTAGAGAAGGTGAGGGTGGGAGTAGAGAAGGTGAGGGTGGGAGTAGAGGTGAGGGTGGGAGTAGAGAAGGTGAGGGTGGGGTAGAGAAGGTGAGGGTGGGGAGTAAAGGTGAGGGTGGGAGTAGAGAAGGTGAGGGTGGGAGTAGAGGTGAGGGTGGGAGTAGAGAAGGTGAGGGTGGGAGTAGAGAAGGTGAGGGTGGGAGTAGAGTTGAGGGTGGGAGTAGAGAAGGTGAGGGTGGGGGTAGAGAAGGTGAGGATGGGGGTAGAGAAGGTGAGGGTGGGAGTAGAGAAGGTGAGGGTGGGAGCAGAGGTGAGGGTGGGAGTAGAGAAGGTGAGGGTGGGGTAGAGAAGGTGAGGGTGGGAGTAGAGAAGGTGAGGGTGGGAGTAGAGAAGGTGAGGGTGGGAGTAGAGAAGGTGAGGGTGGGAGTAGAGAAGGTGAGGGTGGGGTAGAGAAGGTGAGGGTGGGAGTAGAGAAGGTGAGGGTGGGAGTAGAGAAGGTGAGGGTGGGAGTAGAGAAGGTGAGGGTGGGGTAGAGAAGGTGAGGGTGGGAGTAGAGAAGGTGAGGGTGGGGAGTAGAGAAGGTGAGGGTGGGAGTAGAGAAGGTGAGGGTGGGAGCAGAGAAGGTGAGGATGGGGGTAGAGAAGGTGAGGGTGGGAGTAGAGAGGTGAGGGTGGGAGCAGAGAAGGTGAGGGTGGGAGTAGAGAAGGTGAGGGTGGGAGTAGAGAAGGTGAGGGTGGGAGTAGAGAAGGTGAGGGTGGGAGTGGAGAGGTGAGGGTGGGAGTAGAGAAGGTGAGGGTGGGGAGTAGTGAAGGAGGAGGAAGAAGGGAAAGTGGTATAGGAGAGAAGAAGTGAAGGATGGAAGGGAAGAGAGGAGGAAGAGGAGGAGGAGGAGGACCAGAACATGACCACTCTTACCAGGTAGGGGACCACATTTTCTAGAATACATTCCTCCCCAACGTGGTGTGAAATTCTCTTCATCATTTCAAGAGCTTGGAGCTTTGAAGAGGCATACTAAGAGAGAGAGAAAGAGGGAGGGAGGGAGGGAGGGAGGGAGGGAGGGAGGGAGGGAGGGAGGGAGGGAGGGAGGGAGGGAGGGAGGGAGGAAGGGAGGGAGGGAGGGAGGGAGGGAGGGAGGAAGCGAGAGAGGGAGGGAGGAGGTAAGAGCTTGGTTATTGATGAGTAAAGGTGGAGGAGCAGGAGGAGGAGAAAAAGAGGGAGAGAGAGGAACGGAAAGGTAGGAGGAATATATTGCCTTTGCGACTCTGAGATGGGATGTTATGGCAGCCAGGATAATTACAAGACTCTCTAGAGGGGACATTCCAACACAGTGCAAGTAAGACAACCTTCAGATGAAGCAAACTTACCTCGCTCCACAACATGAACTTGGTCACCATTATCAATATCCTTATCCTTCTCTTTGGAGAGCACCAGGTTTGCAAGGATAGCCTCAAAATCATTGTACAGTCTGTGTGAGTAAGTGAGGGAGTGAGTGAGGGAGTGAGTGAGTGAGTGAGTGAGTGAGTGAGGGAGGGAGGGAGGGAGGGAGGGAGGGAGGGAGGGAGGGAGGGAGGGAGGGAGGGAGGGAGGGAGGGAGGGAGGGAGGGAGGGAGGGAGGGAGGGAGGGAGGGAGGGAGGGAGGGAGGGAGGGAATTTAAATATCTAGACAAATTCAAAATTGGAATATGACCAAATGATACATGTATTTTGAACAAAGGCAAGAGAAAGAATGTGTCCAACATACACTGGGCTGCATTTAAGAACAGCCCAGATGTAACCCTCATACAAGTACATGTACATATATAAGTATTACACTTGAGAAGGACATTTTAAATGGAATGTGACCTGAAGGCATACGTGTATATTGGGGTTGTGTGTGTGTGCACGTGTGTGTGTGCACGTGCGTGTGTGTGTGCACGTGCGTGTGTGTGTGCACGTGTGTGTGGGTGTGCACGTGCGTGTGTGTTCTGTGTGTACATGTATATGTGTGTGTACATGTATATGCCATATGTCATGGCACACACAATGTACCTACATATTACAGTACACACACAGCCGCTCACCTCTGAATGCACTGGTCAGGGGTGAGGTGGGAAACAGTGAAGTGCTTCAAATAGGAGTGGAGGAAAGAGTAGAAGAACTCGGGAAACACATTACCTGCGGAACGCAAGAGGTAGTAAGATCACATGAGCTAGATCACATGAGCTAGATTTTGGTGGTGAGCACCTATAGAAGGGGACCACAGATGTACATGCAGAGACTTGTGACCAAAGCAAGATGGCTGACGACCTCCACATCTAGGTGCCCAGGGGCAGCCTCTCCATGGTAGACATTAACCTTCTTACAATTTTAGAACCAGTTTCCCTACAGGCATTAACCCCTTCAAAACAGGCATTAACCCCTTCAAAACAGGCATTAAACCCTTCAAAACAGGCATTAACCCCTTCAGAACAGGTATTAACTCCTTCCAAACAGGCATTAACTCCTTCTCAACAGACCTGTATTAACCCCTTCAAAACAGGCATTAACACCTTCCCAACAGGACTGCATTAACCCCCTCACATCCCCCCCCCCCCCCCCCCAAATGCTTGGTGAAATTAGAAGGGTTGCTCAATCAGAACTAGTACTGGCAAGAATGAATTAGTAATGAGGGGTTTGTTACACTGAAGGGGTCCGCTCCAGCTGCCTTTTAATACCACCTGATACATAACAGTCATGCCATGCATTTGAAAATTCTACATGCTACGTATGCACGCAGCACGCAATGCTCCTGAAGCTGACCTTTGTGTAAGCTTAGATACTGAGTAGCCGTGTGCCTGTCTTCTGGTTTGGACTGCAGCATGTGTCTCACCATCCTCTGATGCATGACAGATGTGGAACAAGTATTACACATCTGCATATCCTTGCACATCCCTGCATATCCTTGCACATCCCTGCATATCCTTGCACATCCCTGCATATCCTTGCACATCCCTGCATATCCTTGCACATCCCTGCATATCCTTGCACATCCCTGCATATCCTTGCACATCCCTGCATATCCTTGCACATCCCTGCATATCCTTACACATCTCTGCACATCCCTCCGCGTTCCAAACCCCCCCCCCTACCGTCCCCCCCCCCCCCCCCCCCCCAAAAAAACATACCCAACATGTTCCTGCCTGTCCCTTTACATCACAGCAATCCTTATATACATAAGTAAGTAAAAACATTCTCTACATGTAGGGTAAAGTTGGTGTTGTTGAAGGCAGTAGCACTTGGTGTAAAAAATAGTAAACAAGGATCTAATAATAAGGAAAAAAGAAATAGTCCTTAGACATGTATTTAGCACATTTGTCTGTGTGCTAAATATAGAACTACACTGTGTTTCTTTTTTTTTCTCTGCTTTTGACACCGCTATTGCAAATCGTACACCAACATTCTCATAGAGATCTCATAGAGAGTGTTACATAATTTGGAGTTTTTTAAGTTAAGGTTTCTAAAGCCCAACATACACGGGTCGACTTATCAGCAAATCTCTTAGATCTTTTAGATGACTTGTCACTCTTAAGAGCAACAAATCGACCAACCAAAATACATGTAATAGCATATAGTTGCTAATGCAACTATATACATACTTAAAAATGGTTAATTACAGCTTGCAACTTTTTATTAGCCTACACATAACACTTATTAATAGAATATTTAGCTTGAAATGAGTGGTCGATATATCTTAATTTAGTGGTTTGAATTTATTAATAAATTAGGTAATTAGTCCAATGTTGGAGCTTTTAATACTTACACAAAATCTTTTTTGTTAGGGTTGAAGATTAAATATCAAATAGATTTTTTTTACATCAGCACTTCTTCCCAAATTAGTAGAACATTTAGCAGCAATTAAATAATTACTTACTGTAGAAGTGTCTAAACAATATTTGATTGGGGAACACCCTGTATATCCCTGCAGGTTCCTGCATATCCCTGCATATCCCTGCATATCCCTGTATATCCCTGCAGGTTCCTGCATATCCCTGCATATCCCTGTATATCCCTGCAGGTTCCTGCATATCACTTATATCACTGTAGGTTCCTGCACATCCCTGTATATCCCCGCAGGTTCCTGCATATCCCTGTATATACCCGTACAGTACCACAGTGCACCCCCCCCTTAAACGTACATGTATCTACAAGTATCAACAGAGCTTTAGACTGGGGATAGGCGCCAACATGCCCAAATATACAAGAGCCACATACCACCTGCCATGCCAGGGTGCAAACCACCTCTCCCTACCCTAATGTGCTTGTCCGGTATCTTCTGAATGACCTCATCATTTTTATACTGTCCATTGCGGTACTCAAGCAGCTGGGATAGATTGAATGGGGGGCGACCATCGGTGAACAGCTCCACTATCACGCACCTGGCCAGAACAGAAGGACCAACCAGTGACCTCCAACCTGTGCGCACGCCACCACAAGCCACACTCACCCCAGCGAAAATATATCCATGGCACCCGTCAGGTTTTTGTTGAGGTGCTGAGGGGTCGCAGGTTGGGGGGGTTGTCCCTGGGGCTGCGAGGAGGAGGGGGCGGGGTCGCCACTGTCCTGCACAAACCTCTCAGGGGCAAGGTAGCAGGTGCGACGTCGAGAGGTGTCGAAGAAGAAAGCGTAGTCAGCAGGGTTGTCCTGATGGTGAGAGGGAGTTTGGAGGTGTCGATAAAGAGGTGGGTTAGGAGGGGGGAAAGTTGATAAGAGGGAGGTGGCTTGGGAGGGGTCAATAGGAGGGAGGTGGCTTGGGAGGGGTTAGGGGGAAAGTTGATAAGAGGGAGGTGGCTTGGGAGGGGTCAATAGGAGGGAGGTGGCTTGGGAGGGGTTAGGGGGAAAGTTGATAAGAGGGAGGTGGCTTGGGAGGGGTCAATAGGAGGGAGGTGGCTTGGGAGGGGTTAGGGGGAAAGTTGATAAGAGGGAGGTGGCTTGGGAGGGGTCAATAAGAGGGAGATGGCTTGGGAGGGGTCAATAATAGGGAGGTGGCTTGGGAGGGGTCAATAAGAGGGAGGTGGCTTGGGAGGGGTCAATAAGAGGGAGGTGGCTTGGGAGGGGTCAATAATAGGGAGGTGGCTTGGGAGGGGTCAATAAGAGGGAGGGGTCAATAAGAGGGAGTTGGAATGGGTTCATAAGGACGATTTACATGTACTTAGGGGAGGGATCAATAATGAAGTTAGGGGAGGAATTGATGAGAGTTAGGGAGAGGGTGTGCAAGTGGGAGTGAGAGAGAGAGCAAGAAGGGCTAGGGAGATGGTGAGAAGGGGCAAGGAGGGATGAGGGAGAACTCACCACTGGAAGCAGTGTTGGCTTGAAGTTGGCAAAGTCCGACAGCAAGACCCTGCATTTAATAATCATTAATAACCAATCAGTTCATTTTAATGAGCTGGCTTGAGGGGTGCGAGGGACCCATAACATAAAAAATTTAAAGTGCAGTCACTATTCATATTGAAAGTGTAGCTCATATGCCCATCAGCAATAATTGATTTATAACCATACGTGAGATACGCTAAATTATAAATAAATGTGATACTTTTGCAAGTTGATTTGCCTGTTCGATATTTTGAATGCAAAACATGACCCTGTATAGTGTTACAATATTATTAGTTACAACATTAATAGTCAACATTAATAGTTACAATATTAATAGTTACAACAGTAATAGTTACAATATTATTAGTTACAACATTAATAGTTACAACAACGTTAATGCTGTAACTATTACTGTTGCAACTTTTAAAAATGTTCAACAGTAAGTTACAACAATGTTTCATAATGTACCAATATGAACAAGCTACATAATACACATGTAACACAAAAGGGACAAAAATACATTAGAAAAACGTTTAGTGGACCTTTGCCCCTGCACAGGCCGAAGTTATTGCAAGTGGGACCTGGTCCCCTGTACATGCAGGCAATTTTATTTACCGGTACATGTACATTGTAGATGAATCAATTTTTGTGCAATCATTAAAAATAATGCTCACAAGCAATCAATTTTTAAAAAAATAACACTTTAGTTAACTTATGATCAGTTACAATACAGATAAATTGAAATTAAGAATAGGTGGTCAAATTGTATTTGGTGGTAATCACATACATTGGGCTATTCCATTATTTAACTGTACACCCCCTACAGATGACAATAATTGCAAACCTATCCCCCCGGGACAATATAGAAAAGCACCCCTGGACAAGCTTATGTTATACCTCGACCCCCCTGGGACAGACTTGTAAATGCCCCCTGGACAAGCTTCTATTTTGTACCACCCCCCCTGGGACAGACTTGTAAATGCCCCCTGGACAAGCTTCTATTTTGTACCACCCCCCTGGACAAGCTTGTATGCTGTTCCACTCCCCCCTATTATGCCTTCTGACCCCCCGGGACAGGCCTTTATATGACCCCCCCCCCCCCCCCCCCGGGACATTTTCCCTATACCCCCCTGGACACCATTTTTTGTCATCTGTAGGGGTGTATAATTAAATAATGGAATAGCCCATTGCATACATGTATACATGTGCACATGTATGACCAGGCCTGTACAGTTGTATGGTATGTACCTCATACATACCATACAGGGAATGGTACATACCATACAGAGAATGGTACATACATGTACCATCCAGGGAATGGTACATACATGTACAGGGAATGGTACTACATGCCTCTATATATCCGTATAGTGTATGGTACACACTGTGTGTATGCACCATTACTGTCATGTACCCAGAATGGCCCATTACTGTCATGTGCCCAGAATGGCCCATTACTGTCATGTGCCCAGAATGGCCCATTACTGTCATGTGTCCAGAATGGCCCATTACTGTCATGTGTCCAGAATGGCCCATTACTGTCATGTGCCCAGAATGGCCCATTACCCAGAGTGCCTACCAGTTCCATCCTGTAAGGAGAACATTCTCTGTCTTGATGTCGCCATGGTACACCTGCATGTACACACAAGTGCAAAAGACATTAAAATAAAAAGTCTAAAGCCAATGACCATATCCCACAGATGTGGAATGTAAAAAAAGAACACATTAAACGTAATGAGCAGCTCAAAGAAGTTTACTTTTGTCTTCTAATTTCCACCACCTTTCTGATCCCCTCCACCAAATACCTCTCCCCTCACCCTCAAGGCTCCTCCCCTCACCCTCAAGGCCCAGCTTACCTTCTTCGAATGACACTCTTCCAATGCCTTGAAAAGTTGGAACACAATCCATTTCTTTTCAATCGTGCTCAGGAATGGTCTAGTGCTAATTTTAAAATCAAGTATAAATCACATCCAGATGCACGTATATACACGTATATATGGGACAGTGTCCAGCAAAATCACCATCCTGGCTTTTTAATTTTATCCGGTACAACCTTTTCCTTTCACATTTCGTACACTTGTTCCCACGTCATCTCTCTAAGTGGAAATCGATTTTGGTGCTCTAATTATTTTCCATGATATGAGTGCGAAGATCGCTAACCCAATGGGTTAAAGTTCTCCATGTACGAGTGTTGAAAACGTGTCAAATTTGGGATGTGCATAGAGGAGTCCTTTACCTATTGATTTGTTCTGTTCGTTGATTTTTATATCATCCGTTACGGAGATACAGTTGAACAAACTACGTGCACGTTTTCAATTTGCGCTAATGATTTCGGCAAATCGCATCCGGCTCAGTGTATGGGGAGGTGGTGATTATATAATTGGCGCGAATCAAGCGCAAAGTTTGTTAAACTGTATCTCCGCAATGGATGATATCAAAATTAACGAACAGAATAAATCAATAGGTATAGGGCTTCTCCATAAACACACCGAATTTGATGTGCACCTGGTAGTCCAGTGCAGGTGACTATGCCGACTTACAGGGCACACCCTTACAATTAGCTGCATTTAACTATGTTAAACTTCATGTAGAGTGATAAATAAGCATGTTTGATTTTATTTTTTTTACATGCAAATTTTTCCCACCACTAACCACCAAAGGGTTAAATGTATTTTGTCCCTGCAATATACTGGGGTAGTCTAGACTGTACATAAATCAGATAACATGCAAAGCACAGTCACAGTAGGTGCAAAAAGATAATAATGTCAAATGTCATTCACTCACCTCATTCTGTCATACAGGTTGTAATGGACATACTGTCGTACCAAATAGCCTGCCTTGTCGCTTTCCTATCATAATCGTAACCACCAACGTGAAGCAACACGAGTAAAAAAGCCTTTATTAACACGCACTCACCCAAAACTTCTGAAATGGTAGCACATTGGCAATCCCATGCAGCTTTACCTTGGAATCTGGAAGGAATGAGGAGGACCAATCAGATTCCCCTCCATCACAAACACACTGCCACCCTCCCACTCTTATTACCCCACAATATCCCTCATCCCCCCTCCCCAGACCACCCACCATGGAAACTCTTCTCGTACTGTTTGAGATTTATGGAGGGATCATGTCTTGCACACACTTTTACCACCACCTCGTCGTCATGACTCCTGTAAATGGTTGCAAGTCATCAGAGAACACACAATGACAAACAGACTCACTTATAAGTCGCCCTTGCAACTTTGAGGAATCGTGTGCTGCCGAGGCTGTGTTGTGTGTGTGTGCGTGTGTGCGTGTGTGTGTGTGTGTGTGTGTGTGTGTGCGTGTGTGCGTGTGTGCGTGTTGAGCGTGCAGGGATAAATCGAGGAACAAAAAATTTGCAAGCCACTTTCGCACACACGGGCCGGTAAAGAAAAATCGCTTCCTTCTTGTTACGGAGAAAGTGCACTCCAAGTACCGTAAGGTGCGCGCATCACGCATGCAAGGGCGCCCGCGGCGCCAGCGCGTACGTAAGAGCAGTTGTGCCTCCATGTGTGTCGATAGGCACTACAAGACTACGTAACCAAAAAAAAGGACAGACCTTACTGGCTTGCTGTACTCCTGCTGCAGTTCAATAAAATAGCTCTCCAGAGGCAGGATTTGGGTGGGAGCGATCGATGTCAGTTGATTCCCCATTACACAATCAGCTTCTCCAATTTTTCATATTTCCTCCAGCTGTTAAATAGAATAATCAGCCGACAGTCCCTCGTACCCCTTGTTTACGCCGTGCATATTAATTTTCATGCAAGCCGTAAGGTCATTGCTTCATCGCAGCGGCTACAAGTTTGTGCGCACCACTCCAAAAATGCTCTCGAGGTATTTGAAGGCAGAGGCAAAATTCGCAGCGTGCTAAGTGTGTGTCCCACGCACCATACCCACAGCTCTGCTGGGATCGCTGCGCCGAGCTCAGGTGTCAGTAGGAAGATTACGGTGAGTGACCAATGGCAATGCATGCTCTTTTTTATTGTTGCGGTTACGTTAATTATATACTTTTGAAAAACGATCCATGCTCCCCAAAGCATGTAGGTTATAGATGTGAAATGCAGATGTGTGTGTGTGCAAACATAACTGACATTCGCGCTGTTCTGTGCCAGATCACATGGTCTTAGGTCTCTGTGCTGGACCATGTGTATCAGGTCTCTAGACCATACCATACGTCACCATACCATACATCACTGTACCGTACACTGTATTTACCATATATCTCAGAGCCAGACCACATGTCTCAGGTTTAGGCCGCAGTACCAGACCACATGTCTCAAGTTTAGGTCTCAGTACCAGACCTCATGTATCAAGTTTAGGTCTCAGTACCAGACCACATGTCTCAGGTTTAGGTCTCAGTACCAGACCACATTATCAAGTTTAGGTCTCAGTACCAGACCACATGTCTCAGGTTTAGGTCTCAGTACCAGACCACATGTATTAAGTTTAGGTCTCAGTACCAGACCACATGTCACATGTCTCAGGTTTAGGTCTCAGTACCAGACCACATGTCACATGTCTCAGGTTTAGGTCTCAGTACCAGACCACATGTCTCAAGTTTAGGTCTCAGTACCAGACCACCTGTCACATGTCTCAGATTTAGGTCTCAGTACCAGACCACATGTCACATGTCTCAGGTTTAGGTCTCAGTACCAGACCACACGTCTCAGGTTTAGGTCTCAGTACCAGACCACACGTCTCAGGTTTAGGTCTCAGTACCAGACCTCAGTTTCCACATTGCTGGTGCCCCTCATTAGGCTAGGAAGAATTGGTACCATATAGCTAAGTAATGTGCTAAGACCTCACTAAGTGTCAGCTGATGGTCTCACCTGTACAGCCGTCAAACTCACTAGAAGGCCTGGACAAGAATGTGTGGTAGGTGGTGTGTGTGTATGTGTGAGAGTGTGTGTGTGTGTGTGTGTGTGTGTGTGTGTGTGAGAGAGAGAGAGAGAGTGTGTGTGTGTGAGTGTGCATTTGTGTGTGTGTGTGTGTGTATGTGTGTTGTGTGTGTGTGTGGGGGGGGTGTGTTGTGTTTGTGTGTGGGGGGGGGGGTGTGTGTGGTACTTGTACAGTTAAGGCTCAGTACCCGGAGGATGTGGTAGCTGGAAAAGCTAATGTGTGTATTGTGTGTTGGTAGATGTGATGCTTCCTCATCCTTATACAGGATCAGTACAACAAAAGACTAGTTATATAACCAGCAATATAACCAGCAATATAACCAGCAATACAACCAGTCCATATAGTGACCATGTGCAGGATGTCCACATGAGGAAACCACACCCAGCCTTAGACCTACATGTTATCAATAACTCGTTTCGATAGGGCGTGTTGACCATGCTGTGCTTTCAAAAAGGAACCAAGCAGGCAAGAGTTAAAGCAATGAATCAAAGTGATTCTTTATTTATTTAGAGATAGACAAACATACACAAATGTACGATCCTTGGTAGAAGTATGAATGTCATGTGATGTACAGTCACGTAGCTGTACTATGCAGCGTATAGCTACACCTTGTGTTTAAAAGGGACAGGAATGTGATTGTACTTGTGCATGTATTCATTGATCATATGCAGTTTATGTCGTACTATTAAAGGGCTACTGGTTTATTTACTGATACCGCCTAATGCTTTGCAGCTGTGCTGAGGATTGGTTATAGCCTGTGGTGTCACCCACAAATACACCTGTTGTGCATCAGATGGGTGTGGTATCCTGTGGTGGGTGTGGTATCCTGTGGTGGATGTTAACTTTCACAAATTATGTCACATTTTTGATGGAGTTTGGTTGTCTCAGATCACAAATGGTTACTCATAATCAAGCGATCGATTATTGACACAAACTACATGCTAGTTTACATTATGATGTCATTTGTGAATGGATCCATATCCTGTGATGGGTGTGGCATACCTCACAATGGTAGGGGTTTTTGTAATGGGTGCGGTTTCTTCTTCCTCCACTAAGGGTGGAGTTCACGGCTCTAGCGGCTCAGACCAAAGCAGTCAACCTTGGGCAGGTAAGGGCAACCTTGGGCAGGTAAGGGCAACCTTGGGCAGGTAAGGGCAACCTTGGGCAGGTAAGGGCAACCTTGGGCAGGTAAGGGCAACCTTGGGCAGGTAAGGGCAACCTTGGGCAGGTAAGGGCAACCTTGGGCAGGTAAAGGCAACTTTGGGCAGACAAGGGCAACCTTAGGCTAGTAAGGGCAACTTTGGGCAGATAAGGGCAACCTTGGGCTTGTAAGGGCAACCTTAGGCAGGTAAGGGCAACCTTGGACAGGTAAGGGCAACCTTGGGCAGGTAAGGGCAACCTTGGGCTTGTAAGGGCAACCTAAGGGCAACCTTGGGCAGGTAAGGGCAACCTTGGGCAGGTAGGGGCAACCTTGGGCAGGTAAGGGCAACCTTGGGCAGGTAAGGGCAACCTTGGGCAGGTAAGGGCAACCTTGGGCAGGTAAGGGCAACCTTGGGCAGGTAAGGGCAACCTTGGGCAACCTTGGGCAGGTAAGGGCAACCTTGGGCAACCTTGGGCAGGTAAGGGCAACCTTGGGCAGGTAAGGGCAACCTTGGGCAACCTTGGGCAGGTAAGGGCAACCTTGGGCAGGTAAGGGCAACCTCGGGCTTGTAAGGGCAACCTTGGGCAGGTAAGGGCAACTTTGGGCAGGTAAGGGCAACTTTGGGCAGGTAAGGGCAACTTTGGGCAGATAAGGGCAACTTTGGGCAGGTACATGTAAGGGCAACCTTGGGCTGGTAAGGGCAACCTAAGGGCAACCTTGGGCAGGTAAGGGCAACCTTGGGCAGGTAAGGGCAACCTTGGGCAGGTAAGGGCAACCTTGGGCAGGTAAGGGCAACCTTGGGCAGGTAAGGGCAACCTTGGGCAGGTAAGGGCAACCTTGGGCAGGTAAGGGCAACCTTGGGCAGGTAAGGGCAATTTTGGGCAGATAAGGGCAACCTTGAGCAGGTAGGGGCAACTTTGGGCAGATAAGGGCAACCTTGGGCAGGTAAGGGCAACTTTGGGCAGATAAGGGCAACCTTGAGCAGGTAAGGGCAACTTTGGGCAGATAAGGGCAACCTTGAGCAGGTAAGGGCAACTTTGGGCAGATAAGGGCAACCTTGAGCAGGTAAAGGCAACTTTGGGCAGATAAGGGCAACCCATGTCTCTCCAATTCCTTGACTTCTCGTCCTGCAGGGCTTCCCTGACTTCAGCCCTCCCAAATCCCTACTCAATGCCCTGGCAGAGGTCAATACTAGAGCCAGTGCTCACCAATACACACGTAGTCAGGTAGGTGAGATCATTCTATGGGACCTCCCCCCTTCTGTCTCATTTACCTATTCTCTTTCCCTCATCCTTCTCACCCCCCCTTCCTTTCTAAGGGCCATCCCAAGCTCGTAAAGGCTTTGGCCAAGCTCTACGGCACATTGATGGGCAGAGAGATAGACCCATTAAAGGAGGTGTGGATGTGTGTGTTGTTGTGCTTGCATGTGCAATATAATTCAAGAAGAGCGATATGTGTCAACGTATCCTCTCATCCATCCTTACCTCCTCCCCATCTTGCCTTCTTTCCTTCTTTCCTCCTCCTCAATCCCTTCTCCTCCACATTCCTCTCTCTGCCCTCCTCCCCCGTCCCTTCTCCTCTGAAGGTCATCATCACTCATGGTGCCTACACAGCACTCTCACATGCTACGCGTGCATTTCTGAATCCTGGGGATGAGGTATCTTATGTTGGTGGTAACATTGTGTTTGCATGACTGCCATGTTGGTACTGCATAGCAAGGTCACATCATTGTCACATGACTGCCATGTTGGTACTGCATAGCAAGGTCACATCATTGTCACATGACTGCCATGTTGGTACTGCATAGCAAGGTCACATCATTGTCACATGACTGCCATGTTGGTACTGCATAGCAAGGTCACATCATTGTCACATGACTGCCATGTTGGTACTGCATAGCAAGGTCACATCATTGTCACATGACTGCCATGTTGGTACTGCATAGCAAGGTCACATCATTGTCACATGACTGCCATGTTGGTACTGCATAGCAAGGTCACATCATTGTCACATGACTGCCATGTTGGTACTGCATAGCAAGGTCACATCATTGTCACATGACTGCCATGTTGGTACTGCATAGCAAGGTCACATCATTGTCACATGACTGTCACATGACTGCCATGTTGGTACTCCATAGCAAGGTCACATCATTTCCTCACATTGTCACATGACTGTCACATTCCCATAATCACTGTTGTGAAGTCGAGCTCCCATTCCACAGGTCATAGTTCTGGAACCATTCTTTGACTGTTATGCACCAATGGCCAAGATTGTGCGTTCAAACGTTCGCTACGTTCCGCTGAGACCAGTTGAGTTTTAATACCAACAATCTATGTGATACTTTGAGTTAATACCACCAATCCATGTGATATGAGTGTGTATTGTGTGAAGACACAGAAGTAGTAGTTGGGGGGGGGGGGGGGGGGAGGAGGGAGAGGTACGGGGAGGAGGGGGGACCATGTATGTACCTTTACTATTCTCCATTCTCCTCCCCTTACCTTCTCTTCCTTCCCTCCTCCCCTTACCTTCTCTTCCTTCCCTCCTCCCCTTACCTTCTCTTCCCTCCTCCCCTCCCCTTACGTTCTCTTCCTTCCCTCCTTCCCTCCTCCCCTTACCTTCTCTTCCTTCCCTCCTCCCTTCCCTCCTCCCCTTACCTTCTCTTCCTTCCCTCCTCCCATCCCTCCTCCCCTTACCTTCTCTCCCTTCCCTCCTCCCCTTACCTTCTCTTCCTTCCCTCCTCCCCTCCCCTTACCATCTCTCCCTTCCCTCCTCCCCTTACCTTCTCTTCCTTCCCTCCTCCCCTCCCCTTACCTTCTCTCCCTTCCCTCCTCCCCTTACCTTCTCTTCCTTCCCTCCTCCCTCCTCCCCTTCTCTTCCTTCTCTCCTCCCCTCCTCCCCTTACCTTCCCTCCTCCCCTCCTCCCCTTACCTTCCCTCCTCCCTTCTCTTCCTTCCCTCCTCCTCCCCTTACCTTCCCTCCTCCTCCCCTTCTCTCCTTCCCTTGCCTACAGCAAGGTGCTCACCCTGGGTCCTCCAGGGACTATGTGCTGGACCCACAGGAGCTCAGGGCAGCATTTTCAGACAAGACAAAGATAATAATCATTAATAATCCCAATAACCCTCTTGGCAAGGTAAGGTGATGGGGAGGAGGAAGACGTAATGGGGAGGAGGTGTGAGCATACACCACCTGCAGGTGTACACGAGAGATGAGTTGGAACAGATAGCCAGTCTGTGCAGGGAGTTTGATGTCCTGTGTGTCAGTGATGAAGTGTACGAGTGGCTGGTCTATGACGGACTGGAGCACATCAGGATGGGTATGAAGGGATGGGAGGGGCCACCTCAAGATGGGAGGGGTCACCTCAAGATGGGAGGGGCCACCTCAAGATGGGAGGGGCCACCTCAAGATGGGAGGGGCCACCTCAAGATGGGAGGGGCACACCTCAGGATGAGAGGGGCCACCTCAAGATGGGAGGGGCACACCTCAGGATGGGAGGGGCCACCTCAAGATGGGAGGGGCCACCTCAAGATGGGAGGGGCGCACCTCAAGATGGGTATGAATATACATGTACATATTCACCTCTCTGGTCCCCAGCCACGCTTCCTGGCATGTGGGAGAGAACACTGACCATTGGAAGTGCTGGGAAAACATTTAGCGCTACAGGGTGGAAGGTGAGTGTGCACATGTGTGGGGGGGGAGGTAGGTGGGTATGTGTATGTGGGTGTAGGCGGGGGGGAGGTACATGTAGGTGGGTATGTGTGTGTGGGTGTAGGCAGGGGGAGGTAGGTGGGTATGTGTATGTGGGTGTAGGCAGGGGAGTAGGTGGGTATGTGTGTGTGGTTGTAGGCGGGGGGAGTAGGTGGGTATGTGTATGTGGGTGTGTATGTATGTATGTATGTATGTGTGTGTATGTCCATGTGTGTGTGGTCATAAGTGTTTGCTTTGAGTTCTGCCTGCTTTTCCCCCCACTCAGACAGGCTGGGTCCTTGGTCCTGAGAACTTGATAACTCCCTTACAGGTGGTAAATGCAGCTAGTGGCTATACCATGATCACTCCTCTTCAGGTGAGCCACCCCATGTTGTATGTAGATGTATAGCCACCCCATGTTGTATGTAGATGTATAGCCACCCCATGTTGTATGTAGATGTATAGCCACCCCATGTTGTATGTAGATGTATAGCCACCCCATGTTGTATGTAGATGTATAGCCACCCTGTGTTGTATGTAGATGTATAGCCACCCCATGTTGTATGTAGATGTATAGCCACCCTGTGTTGTATGTAGATGTATAGCCACCCTGTGTTGTATGTAGATGTATAGCCACCCTGTGTTGTATGTAGATGTATAGCCACCCTGTGTTGTATGTAGATGTATAGCCACCCTGTGTTGTATGTAGATGTATAGCCACCCTGTGTTGTATGTAGATGTATAGCCACCCTGTGTTGTATGTAGATGTATAGCCACCCTGTGTTGTATGTAGATGTATAGCCACCCTGTGTTGTATGTAGATGTATGGATGTGCAAGTGGTATGACAAAATGCAGATTCTCCATGCAATCACACATGCCTTCATCCAACGTTCTATCATGATATCGTGAAGAGAAGTTGTTTTATAATTTAAATTTTACATTGTACAAACCTACTTCAACATGTATGGATTCTTACCAATGTTGAGTAACAATTTAGAGTGGGGGGAGAGGGAGGGAAGGGAGAGGGAGGGAAGGGAGAGGGAGGGAAGGGAGAGGGAGGGAAGGGAGAGGGAGGGAAGGGAGAGGGAGGCATACCTCAATTAAATTTAGCATGTGATACTCATGATATCCTGAATATGTATCCCTACAGTACACAACATGTACCCCTACAGTATTACATGTATGTACCCATGTATGTACCCCTACAGTATACATGTAGGTACCCCTACAGTATACATGTATGTACCCCTACAGTATACATGTATATACCACTGCAGTATATACGTACCTACAGTGTACATGTATGTACCCCTACAGTATACATGTATGTACCACTACAGTATACATGTATGTACCACTACAGTATACATGTATGTACCACTACAGTATATATGTATATCATAGTGTTCTATCGCTGCAGCCTGCAGTTGCTATTGGCTACCTCCCTCCCCCATATAGGAAGCTCTAGCTGAGGCATTTGATGTGGAAATAGCCAAGCTTAGGACACCAGACTGCTACTTTGCAGAGCTGCCCCGCCTCCTGCACAGGAAGCGTGATGAGGTGTTGGCTGTCCTGAGGGAGGTGGGGTTTGATCCCATCGTGCCTGATGGAGGGTACTTTGTCATGGCCGATGTCTCCAAATTTAGTAAGTGGAAAAAATAGAAGGTACGTGTGCAATGGTTTACAAGGTATGTGTACAATGGTTTACAAGGTATGTGTACAATGGTTTACAAGGTATGTGTGCAATGGTTTACAAGGTATGTGTGCAATGGTTTACAAGTACGTGTACAATGGTTTACAAGGTACGTGTGCAATGGTTTACAAGGTACATGTACAATGGTTTACAAGGTACATGTACAATGGTTTACAAGGTACATGTACAATGGTTTACAAGTTACGTGTGCAATGGTTTACAAGGTACATGTACAATGGTGTACAAGGTACGCGTACAATGGTTTACAAGTACGGGGGGGGGGGGGGGGGGCCATACTTAACACACACCTGCTACCTCCCATACTTAACACACACCTGCTACCCCCATAACAACACCTGCTACCCCCATAACAACACCTGCTACCCCCCATACTTAACACACACCTGCTACCTCCATACTTAACACACACCTGCTACCTCCCATACTTAACACTTGCAGATGTAGAATTCAACAACACAGATGAAGCGTATGACTTCCAATTTGTAAAGTGGATGACGAAAGTGAAGGTATTTGACATCCAGTAAATGTTTGTGAAAACGTATGAACTGCTTTTAAAACAACTTTACTTGGCACCATCTTTATGTCTAGTGTGAAGTACATGCATGGTGTGTGGTATGGATGGTGTGGTGTGGTGTAAATGTGTTCTGTGTGGTGTACATGTGTACTGTGTGGTGTACATGTGTACTGTGTGGTGTACATATGTACTGTGTGGTGTACATGTGTACTGTGTGGTGTACATGTGTTCTGTGTGGTGTACATGTGTTCTGTGTGGTGTACATGTGTACTGTGTGGTGTACATGTGTACTGTGTGGTGTACATGTGTACTGTGTGGTGTACATGTGTACTGTGTGGTGTACATGTGTACTGTGTGGTGTACATGTGTACTGTGTGGTGTACATGTGTACTGTGTGGTGTACATGTGTACTGTGTGGTGTACATGTGTACTGTGTGGTGTACATGTGTACTGTGTGGTGTACATGTGTACTGTGTGGTGTACATGTGTACTGTGTGGTGTGTACATATCACAATATACACATGTACCATCCATAATACCTTCCTTGTCAGGGTGTGGCAGCCATACCCCCCACTGCCTTCTACAGTCAGGAGCACAGTCACCTCTCAGGCAAGCTAGTGCGCTTCTGCTTCTGCAAGGTTAGCGCACCAACCAAGGAGGCGAATAGTTAGTGCACCAGCCAAGGAGGCGAATAGTTAGCTGCCCTCTGCATCCATCTAGTGAATTAAGCTTGTTTTGGCCAGCCTACTCCTTCCTCTAATCCAGGCATATCTTTTCCAATTAAAAAAAAGTTATTCTGTATTGACCATTGCTGTTACAGTGATGTATGAACTGTAGTGACTGTAGTGGCCATGGCTGTAACCATTGCTGTTACAGTGGTGTAGGAACTGTAGTGACCATAGCAGCTACATGTATGGCTGTGACCATTGCTGCACTTAGCACTTGTGGTGGTAAAAGCATGTGCATGCAACATTAGCTAGCTATCGTTCATTCAGCAGTCAAATGTGATCACATGACCAGATGTGATCACATGACCAGATGGTTTTATTTTTAGAAGTACAATTTCCAGTGAGAGCTCACCAACCTTGAGCATTTGCGTTAAGCTTAGGAAGGAAGGAGGTGGTGCCTTGGAAGGAGGTGGTGCCTTGGAAGGAGGTGGTGCCTTGGAATGAGGTGGTGCCTTGGAAGGATGTCACAGTGAAATTTGGCATACAATGTACAGCAACAAATTCTTGTCCACTAAGATACCTCATTAGTCATACACCGATTGCATTTTATGTGCACCTGTAACTGATTAATGTTGTTACTGTTACATTCAGCTGGGACAGAGCCCCAGACCCTGCTCCTGCACCTCATTACATCATCTTAGCCACTCCCACTTTTATCACCTTCCTACACCTCACTGTAGTGCATTGCACTTTCAAGATACTAGTGGAGAAGCACCAGTGACATTATTACCTGATAACATGTGACCTTATTGCTTGGTAACATGGCCTTATTGCCTGGTAACATGGCCTTATTGCCTGGTAACATGACCTTATTGCAACATGACCTCCTTATTGCCTGGTAACATGACCTTATTGCCTGGTAATATGACCTTCTTGCCTGGTAACATGACCTTATTGCCTGGTAACATGACCTTATTGCCTGATAACATGACCTTATTGCCTGGTAACATGACCTTATTGCCTGGTAACATGACCTTATTGCCTGGTAACATGACCTTATTGCCTGGTAACATGACCTTATTGCCTGGTAACATGACCTTATTGTCTGGTAACATGACCTTATTGCCTGGTAACATGACCTTATTACCTGGTAACATGACCTTATTGCTTGGTAACATGAATTTGCCTGGTATCATGTGACCTTATTGCCTGGTATCATGTGACCTACTCTCACTCCAAAGGATGACAGCACACTTCAGGCTGCCTACAAGCGACTAAGGGAGTGGGCACAGGAGAAGAGATGAGACAGGTGTGGAGTGCGGAGAATAGAAACTGAGAATTTAGGTGAACTCCATATTGTGTACAGCTTGTGGTTTGTGTGTGAATAGTGAGCTCTTGCACAGTTTCCAAGTGCTAAAGTGGTGAACAATTGGTTGATCGACAAATCAAATGTACTCATGGGCACTAATTTACAATTCAATACATCTTGGCTCTGATGACATGCAGACTTTGTCAGCCTCCACTATAGCCACACAATCAATGCATGCCTTGGTATGTTTAATATGTACATGTACATGGCCAGCATTGTATTGTACCATCACCACTGTGTGTGTGTATGTGTTCATGTGTGTACGTTGTATGTGTGTACGTTTTATGTGTCACGTGTGTACATGTGTACATGTGTGTATGTGTGTGTGTGTGTGTGTGTGTGTGTGTGTGTGTGTGTGTGTGTGTGTGTGTGTGTATGTGCAAACTCTGGTTTGACCAAACAGCAGAATTACACAGGTCTGTTAATCTTTCCTCCATGAGCCCAAAGCACATGTGAGGTACACCAATATTAAGAATGTGCACAGGTTTCTCACTATATCTTAGCTACCCTTGACGACTAGAAAACAGGTACTTTGCTGGTAGGTTTGTTAGTCATCATCAGTCCATCATCCATGACAAGGACAGCCTGAGTGTGGCCAAAAGGCAAGGATCAACATGCTAGGTCTCCCTTGTCCCTGCTCCACTTCCCTGTTATCACTCCACCCCCTATTCCCACTCCACCTCCCTATTCCCACTCCACCCCCTATTCCCACCACCCCCCTATTCCCACTCCACCCCCCTATTCCCACTCCACCCCCCTATTCCCACTCCACCCCCCTATTCCCACTCCACCCCCCTATTCCCACTTCACCACCTATTCCCACTCCACCTTCCCTGTTACCATTCCACCTCCGTTCCCATTCTACCTCCCTGTTCCCATTCTGCCTCCGTTCCCATTCCACTCTCCCTATTTCCATTAACTCTCACCACGAATGTGAAGAAAACTGCAACTCCTGAGAAGAGGTGCCACACATCATGGTTGTCATAGAAACCAAACCATATGCAAGGTCTGTTAATACTCCTTGATTCAGCTGGGGTTAACTGGGGGAAAAAATACACATCTTGTAACAAGGTTTATAATAAGTAGCCAATGAGACCTTACATCTGAGTTGTAAGCAGTTAGCTTGAAATGATATAGTGCTAGACTCAGGAAGATGACAGCACACACAACTGCCAGGAGAAATGGACCAAAACCTGTTTCAGAGTGTATGCACTGTACAGAGGTGTTGAGTGGGAGAGAGTGCATGTAGGGTTTGTAGGCTGGTAGCAAGAAGCCTACTTTGAAAATGATGTATGCTCCAAGGCAAAGCACACCATTTGCCAGAAAAGTATAAAGAATTACTGATGGTATGGAATTAACGGCAATAACAAAAGCTGTGATTCTAATGAAGATATGTAAACTGATCAAATCATCATTGTAGTGAAGATTGATGACGTACATGATACAGTTGAAAAGAAATACCACGACCAGCCGAGTCAGCAGAACCTGCAAGTACAGGCGCATCAGTGGAGGGGGGAAGGTAGGGAGGAGAGGGGGAAGGGAGGGAGGAGAAAGCGAAGAAAGGAAGAAAGGGAGGGTGTGTTCAGGAATTACCTTGCGTTTTTTAACAATTGACCAGGAATTTTTTAAGAACTGTTTTGGATTGTAACAGCACGTGAATGCTGGACATAAGAGATTGAGAATTAAATCACGCACATCAGAAATGAAAACTCACAAAGTTTCCAGTGTTGAAAGTAGAGGAAGGAAACCAGAAAGACTATAAATACACAGAGCACAACAATAGCCAGGATGGCTCGTAACACTGTTCGATTTCTTCTATCCAAATACTGCCATTAGAGATAGAGAGTAATACAATTGCACGTAATTAACGCATTAGACCCACAAGAATTCAGAAATAAGTTATGATCAGCCTAATAGTTAAGTTATGATCAGCCTAACGATTATGTTAACCCAACAAAAGTAATGGTTAGCATAACAACAGCTAAATTATGATTAGCCTAAGTTATGCCGTGATCAGTTCCCACCATAAGCCCGCCGGCCCCATACTCACAAGCCCAACGATGGTGATCAAGGTGACCAACGAAAACATGAAGAAGGCAAAAAAAGCCTTTCCCATGACATCAGCGTTCCTGCTCTGGAGAATTGCAATGATTAGCAGCCCTCCAATGACGAACATGAAGCTGGTATCTAGGTTACGTCCACATGAGTATGTGTGTGTGCATATAGGTGAAGAGAGATAGTAGATAGCGTACCAAGATCTGTACGTGTAACTAACCAAATTGAAAATTGGCATATGTTGGGCAGATGTGGTACATACCACTCATAACACCCTCCATTATCAGAGCAAATCCTGCCAATTTTAAGGGGAGGGGGGAGGGGGGGGATGTGTTATATGAGACAAAACAACATTCAGCAAAGACCAGGTAACTGCTGACATTTAACTAAAAAGTGGCAATATCCAGAAGAATGCTGCATAATTTGAAATCCCACATGGAGCACCTTGTACCTTGACTACTCACCCATTGCATAGAAGATGCTCATGTGCTGAGGTATACTGCCCATATGCTGAGGTGTGCTGCCCATGTGCTGAGGTATGCTGCCCATATGCTGAGGTATGCTGCCCATGTGCTCAGGTATGCTGCCCATATGCTCAGGTATGCTGCCCGTATGCTCAGGTATGCTGCCCGTATGCTCAGGTATGCTGCACATATGCTGAGGGCTGTTTTCATCCAATGTCGCACTGAGAATACGGTAAACAGTCCAATTATATTAATCACTATGAAGTTAGCACAGACCTATTGGCTCCTGTCTGACGAGTATTAGAAGCAGGAAAATCCTGCACATCACATGATCCAATCCCCTCCTCCCTCCACCTCCTGAATATCAGACCCATTGATGTCACTCACTGCATCACAGAACACACCAGCACCCATACCTTAGCTTTGATTTCATACACTGTTGTCTGAAAAAAAAAAATCATCCCACCCAAATTCTGATACAGCTGATTAATAACCACTGCTACTAACTTTATTAAAACGATGATGATGAATGTTATCCCAAGGATGACATAGCCAATATTACTCCAGACATTGTTAAAGGCACTATTTAAAAAAAAAGGTAGTTTTGTTACATAGAGATCTGAACACAGAGGCAAATATATAAAATTAGCGCACATAACAGTGTTGAATGGAACTGCACACTTGTAGTTGTAGTAACACAAATTCTCGCCAGTGTCTGATGCCTGGTATGCAGAAGATACAGTAAACAGTGTGGGTTTTGGGGAGTGGTGAACTAACACTCTGTTGGGATAGTACCAACTGAAGAGCAGGTATGCCATAATAGATGCCAACAGTCACCGTGCCCCTGCATCAGCACAGTTCAAATTAATGCCCACTTTGAGGTCACACCTACCATGCATATGTGGCGTACTGCAATCCCTGCTGGTGGATATCACTTCTCGACAAATGGCTTACTGTTAATTGAGACTCATCCTACGAATGAAGGGAGTGCAACAACGAAACAAATGGACAGTAATTATTCATTACCACTTCCTCAATCTGAATAGCTGAATGTACTGCAAATGTATGTCATTTGTAACAATTAGAATAATGCAGAACTTTTAACACACACCTTCTTCTTGATTTCTGTTGTGTGCTGTACTGCTGACATTACTCTTCCTACAAAGTATATATTTATACACTTATACCTCGACTTATACTTATAATTATAATTATAATACTTACACAATTACATAATTACATACTTACATACTTAAATACCTACGCTTGTATACTCATATATTACTGTCAACTTGAGAAGTGCATGTGCATCAAGCCACAGCTTTTTTAAGCACTTAAGTAACCAAAGTTTTAGTTGTGCCTGTTTGCTGAATTACATTTCTTTGCTCACAAATGGAAGTACATTTCTTTGCTCATAACAATTTTTTTTTTAAATAATAAAAATTGTCAGTGTTGAACATGGCCCCTGCTCAGAAGATGCAGACCTCATGCCTAAAGTACTCAGACAAATAAATGTATTTTCCTCCTACTTTTCGTATTTGGCCAGCAGTCTTTCTGTGTTTATATAATCTTTTTATTATTACATATAATTGTGAATGCATGCTATTACTAATGAAAAAATGAGTACACGTATTGTAGCTGCACAGCAACGAGAGAAGAATCAGACACAACACTTGCACTTAGTGTGGAAAAACAATGCTATACATATAATTATTATTATTATAAGTAATGAGGAGGTGCATTGAAGTGCATGCTTCAGTGCCTTACAACTCAGTGACTGTCAGATTTTGCATAAGAAACTTTTTTAAATAGGATACTGCTTATACAGAAAAAGATAGATTTGCATATTTGGTGAGCTGAGGGTTGTCATGGAAGCCACACCATTTATTTTCATACCCACATTAAAATTAATTACAAAACTGAAGCCACAGTCATTGATGCACTCACTTGTAGCAGCAGAAACAGTATAAACCAGCAACTTCAAAATATGAAGAATCTATATATTTTTTAAAAGTTGAAGGCATTGCTCCTGGGCAATATGACCATTACTTACTGGAAAAAAGGCAGATATAGTCAATCAGGCACCACAGGAGGTGGAAGCCTTGAAACCCTAGAAGTACCAAGAAGGTTCTCTAAAGCATGCATGAAAACGACACAACCCTGCCAACCCTACCAACCCTACCAACACTACCAACCCTACTACCAACCCTGCCAACCCTACCAACCCTCACATCCCTTCCAACCCTGCCAACCCTCACAACCCTTCCAACCTGGACAGCACTTGATACTGCTGCATGTCTTTTGGTCTCTCCGGCTTTCTCCAATGGCTACACAACTGCACTACAAACATACATACTTGCAGGTTAATCAGAGGATATAACACTAAACCAAACGGTAACATCACAACTACACAACAATCAATACAGCAAACTGTCCTTACTGACCTTTGTAGCCACAAGGAGGTACAAACAGTAGGCAAGTATGATAAATGAACTGATTCCAATTATCACAGCGGCACTTCCAACGATGACTCCAATGAAATCAGATGCTGGAGAACAAATATGGCATATGCTGAATATGGGGAAAGGGGTGGGGGAGAGGGAGAGAAAGGGGAAAGATACAAAGGAGAGGGAGAGAGGAGAAGGAAGAAGGGGGAAGAGGAAGTGGAGGAGAGAGAAAAAGAAAAGGGAAAGGGAGGGGGAAAGGAGGAGGAAGAGAAGGGAAGGGAAGGGGAGGGAAGGGGAGGAACGTGGGAGGGGAAAGGTGAGAGGAAGAATGAGAGGGGGAGGGTGAGAGGAGGGGATGAGGGTAAGAGAGGGAATAGGGGGAAGGGGAGAAGGAGGGGTGAGAGGACAAAGAAGGAGAGAAGGGAGAGGAGGAAGAGGGGAAGAGGAGGGTGAAGGGCAAGAGGAAAGTGGGGTAGGAACGATCGAGCACCAATTGATACTGGTTGGATGATGATCTCTATGGACTTGGGGTCTTCATTGGCTATAGAAAATAATGCAACTCCAATTGACCACATCCTAGCAGAGGTAACCCACGATATTCCAAGGCGCTGGAGCAGAACATTTCATTGATTTGCATAATCACAACAAAGAAAGACGGTTTGACCAGTTTGGATTTCTGTGAACATTCAGATAAGGGTGCAAGTAAGCACACAAGGTTTCACCTACTGCTACGGTAAGAACTGCTGTGGTGCTCATTGTTTGGAACATGCCATCTGACATTGCACTGTAAAGTGTGTCATGAGGAGAACAGTCCTTTTGATGTGGGAGAGAACAACAGGCTGAGAATTAGGCTAAGGTTGGAAGGGACAGACCGACCGAAGCATTCTGTATGGATACCCAAGCACATGACCTGGTGGACGTGGATGTGACTGTGATGGCAACTGCTGTCTGTTCAGCTGAGAACTCAAAGTAGAACACCTGAAAGGAAAGATATTGTACTCGTTTGTCCAGTAGTGTTCAGAAAGACTATTCCCTCTTCTCCAACTGCCTCCCCAACTGGTGGATCCTAAGATGCACATATGTATATATAACCTACACACCTCCTTCTAAGGAGTGAACATAACCACCCCACCCATTCTGTGAATTAAAGCACCACTTTGAAGCTGTGTCACTTTAAAACTGCATTTTTAATGTACTAACTTACTAACACTATTCATGCCTAACACTTTCATGACAAATTCAATACCAGTACAGAATGTACTCATGAGAAATGCCTCCTAAAACAAACAAACAAGCAAGCACACAAGAAGTGCACAAACCTGAGGCCTTTCCTTAGTGACATTGGTGGAATATGATTCCGAGACACTTGAAAAGATGAGCGCAATATGATTACTATTGCGGAATAGCATCATACTATGCATCAGTACATCGTAAAAACGTGAGTGTACAAAGAGCTATAAATATGCAGGGTGTTCCTCAATCAAGGAAAATTGTTTATAAATTGACTACAAACAGTTAATTATTAATTTTGCTGCTAAATGCTCTAATAGTGCGGGTGATGTAAACAAACTAAATTTAATAATTAATTAAATAAAAATCAAAGAAATTTAAATTAACAAAACGAATTAATACTTCCCAATAACACCTAATCAAAAACATATCATTTTAGAGGCATCCAAAAGCTCCAACATTTCTTGAATTTTAACTTGACGAATTTATTAATAAATTCAAACCACTAAATCAAGATAAAATGGCCCCTAAATCAAGTACATTGCGAAAATAAAAAAATCAAGATTTCTGAATAACTTCTAATCGGAAGTAGTTAATTTGCAGCTTTTAACTAACCACCCACCCTACATTTATTCACAAATGTTAATGTTAGCTATGAATCATCGCCCCCTACAGTGTAGATGTACATGTACATGTACACTGTCAATTGATCTGAATCAGTGAATCAGTACCCCTGGCGAAAGTGTTCCCGATTCAGGGTCAGCTCCTGAATCAAGCATGAGATTTTAAAACGTACCCGATTCAGGCGCTGACTCAGACCTGAATCAGGTACTTCAGCAGAGGTACTGATTCAGATCAGTAGAAAATTGACGATATGAAAATGCTTCCGTGAAGAATGCCGGCGATACATCCGAACGGTAACGAATTTTCATTACTTCGTGCTATATCATTTCTCAACTGAAAACTACGTTTTGGTGTGTCACGTTTGCATTGAGCCGAACATCCAGTGCATGTGAGACCCCGTGGGGTTCGACCGTACAAAAATCACATACACCTTTCTAGATCTCGCGGAGCGTCCAAATCGCTTCAAATTCGATACGTAAGTAGAGAAGTGTATTTGTATATTTTCCGTTATGAAGATACAGCTGTGCAAAGCTAGTGGACTTTCCCCGCTTGATTCACGCCGTTCTTCCGATTTCAGTGGAGTAACGGCGTGAATCAAGTGGGAAAATCCACTAACTTTGCAAAACTGTATCTTAACGGAAAATATACAAATCAAAAAGGAACAGAAGAAATTACTTGGACCTAGGTACATAACTTCTCTACGTATATACGTATGCACCGAATTTGAAGCGATTTGGGCGCTCCGTACCCCACGGGGTCTCACAATTGTATGTCCGGCTCAATACAAATGTGACGTACCTTTTAATATCGTCAATAAAAAATCATAAGCCCGGTTTTGGATAATCTCCCGTATGAAGTTATAAACCACTCCTTTGCATTGTAAAATCAATATTTGAATCCACGCGTTTTTTTTATTCCCTGTGCGTAACCGACGCCCCTTCTGCAGCCCTGCAACATTATGGTAGCTAAGGGAACCATGCATGATCATGAATAAATTACTTCAAAAGCTGTACCGGGATATGTATGCACTTAAATAATTATCTTGGGAAACACTTTTTGTACTGGCAGTTTTGTCAGATTTATTTTTTTCAAGGTTACTATAGTGGACAGATGAGTAACCTTAGCGTTCCGTTTGTCACGGATGTAATAATCACTGCGACCAACAGTGTCTCTGTACTGTTGTGCCTGTTGGCAACTTCCTTGGTGTTCCACTATAAGTTGCACAAAACGGTGGTGTATCGACTGGCGCTATATCAGGTGTTGGCTTCGTTGGCCTTTGCCACCGTCGAGGTTTTTCAGATCATTTTTGCTTACTACGACAACGCCCCGGGGTTCTACGGTAGCCTGTGCACTGCTATCGGATGGATTAGCATATACACGCGTTGGGTGAAAGTTATCTTCACTACCTGGGTAACCTTCCATCTCTTCTATTTTGCAGTATTCTACAAGAACCTGAAGAAATATGAAGTGGTGTACGTTGTGACCTCGCTACTCGTCCCGGCGCCGATAGCATCGGTACCGCTGATAACCCACACTTACGGAGTTAATGGGTTAGGTATATGTTTCATTTTTGCGAACGATACTAACGGCGCTGCAGGGAACATTGAAAAATTTTCTCTGTGGTATGGTCCAGCAATGTTTATTCTCCTTGTATTGTCCATAGCCATGGTCGTCATGGTGATAACGCTGGCTCGGCGACTGTGCCGGAGGTCCAAGTACGAACCTATCACCGAGGGGGGCCAGTTTTGGACGGCACTTAAACAACTCCTTCCACTGACCGCATTTCCACTCTTATTCTTCGTCTTTATAATACCAACATTCATAACTGGCGTCTTTATTTCTTCAAAGCCCACCAATGCAAACAAGTCGCTGTCAGTTACTACCATCTTCATCGCTCTATGGAGTGTGTCGTCAGGGGTGACGCTAGTAATACACATATTCGTGGCCAGGTGTTTCGCAAAGAGAAAGAGTAAGCTTTACGCAAATAATATCCAACTTCTGAATCAATGTTCATGACGCGCGGAGAGAAGAAAACCATGTAGTCGGACATTTATCGCATGAATGTGTAGGTGAAACTGTATTGCATGTCTAGAACTTTATTATTGACAATCGCAAAACTGCAAGTGATAATACGTATGCTAGGACCGAGCAAGACGACTATTTTGGATTAGTTTTTTAAAATTCTGATGTGAAGACAGATACAACTGCTTCAATATTGATTTGAGCAAGCGAAAAAAATTCAAGTGTAAAATGGATCAGTGACGTGAATCAAGAACAGGCAGCAGAGTGCATATACACTATTCATGATAGTAGTACTGTGCACAATAGTGTTTCCACCTTGGTCACAGTGATCGCGTGATACATTTTCGTGATGCAAATCAAAATTAATGGTAAAAGGGCTGTAAACTTGTGTATCAAGAATTGCACCTGGGGGGATACAGTTACCTTGTTTTATAGATTTTATTTAATTCACTAATTTCGCAGAATGAAGTATTTAAAACAAATGCAATATTCATACACATGTACAGTCTTGAGTTTTAATAACCAGTCATAGGGGCTACAACTTCCATATGGTAATTCATCTACTTCGTTTCACTAAGATGGATCCACACTTAGCTGAATTTTGTTTGAAATTTGCGATTTACATTTAACTAGAATCATATACTGCTTGTATCCCAAACGTGTTTATCCTTTATTCAAATTGCAGATGACGTCCTGATGTAAGGGCATTTTTGGACATAAGGAGGAATTTTTCTGTAAACGCTGTCACTGCTGACATTAAGCATACTTCCTGCATAATGCATTTTATCCTTTTCCTCCTCCTTTTTGAAATAATGATTGCCTCTGCTTTTTTCCACTTTGGGTTGGCCATGAAACTACAATCCAAACATGTGGTAGTATACTTAAAAGCATGTTTCTCTTTTAGAACCTACGGAAGTGATACAGCTTTAAAAAGTAATGGAAACTGAAAATTTCTGCCATACAGAGATGCCACACAATTGTATGTAGAATCATTTTTTGATGCTGCAAATGTAGTGGATAGTAGCCTAGCTGGCTTTGGTAGCCTGGGGTCCCAAGCATAATTAAAATACTTCCCAATCAAGACATGCTGCTAACACATGCTGCTAACATTCCATCAAGACATGCTGCTAAAATCCCATCAAGACATGCTGATCAAGACATGCTGCTAACATCCCATCAAGACATGCTGATACATGAACATTTATGTGAACATTGTTCCTTGTTATATCATCCCACAATAACTGAATGCAGCAGTTTGATGTGTGTTCTGTTTCTGAATAAACCTTACTGCTGTATTTTTTTACCTATACAGTTCCAGAAATTACAAGCTAGACAAATCTATAAGATTGTTATCTTTTTAATAAAATGGGTACATAAAATATGAATGAATGTGTGCATTGCCCACATGTCTACCATATACACTCCATCTACTGTCAAGATATCTTACAAATGCACATCATGTGCAAGCCCAACACCACATGCACAATGTAGAACTAATTGCATTTGAAATCAGCAGCCATACAAATGAATGCAAATTTAAATCACTATAGCTCAGGATTAAAGTTAACTAACCATTTGATTTTTTGAACGTATGTTATAGTACTTAGGCCAATACTACCAGTTCAATTAGTTATTCTGAGCGAGCGGTTAACTAATTATATCAAAACCCTTGATTATCAAAATTATTCAAGATTAAGGTTAGAGATATGATTTTAATAACCATTAATAAGTAATGGAAGATCTGAATATGCAGAGATGCAGCACTGATTTCAAGTTACTGAGTTCAATAGTGAGTTATTATCATTTAAGACCGTAGTTTGCTTATGTTATTAAGGTTAAAGCTGCTAAGGTTTAACTAATTTTAATCACCACAGCTAATTATCCAATTATTGAATGAAGTAGGAACACCATTTTTTTGGCATTGAATTATGTAGTGGTGAGTTATTAAAACTCAAAGTTTATTAAAAAAATTGTAGTGGTCTTTTAGCATTTTCAAGTTTGATTAGTAAAACGCAAATGAAATTTCATACTTTTTCAAACTTCCATCAAAGTTTATCTGCAGTTTATAAATCTTGCACTTAATAAAAAGTTGTTGTACACTATTGTGTTACATTAATCAATTGCAAGTTATTTGATTTTATCTTTTGAATTATTAAAGTTAATCGAATTTTAATAATGCGGTTCGTATTTGCCTGTCTATTCATAAATTCATTTAGAGTGATAATCCCATTAAGGAATTATATTCTTTTAAAAGCGTTGCGTTCTTTCGTGGACACACGTACCAACATCAAATGCTGTGTAATTCAGTTTACCTCAATTTAAAAGGAGCTGCCACTTCTACTGCTAATGTGTACTGAAGAGGTGTCACTGAGCTTGTCAGGATGTCGATGAACAGTGGCTCTGGACTTCCCAACAACACTCCTTCCTTGCATGGCACATATATATGTGCTCTTCCATGTGATAGGTTTGTGAAACTATTAAAATAATAATAATTAATACTAGTTATAATAACAAGAAACACACCTTTTTCAATTATGAAGGTTACACACACAACTGAATACAGAAAACTGATGCTGCATTGCCTCACTGCACAGCAAAAGAAATTCATTTGCCTTTGACTGATTAGCTGCAGCTTTAATTTGGTGGACCAAATCATAGGCGTCTGGCCAATGCCTCAACAGCAGATGGGGGAGAATATAAAAGGTCACCAAGACACATGCAATTGTTATCTACTGCACCAAACGAAACCAGTTAATAGCATAAGCAGCTTATGCTTCGGGCGCTGGAAAATTTTTCGTAATAAATAGATGAATTGCAGTAGTATTGTGCAGCCTTTACTGTTGTGTATTAATTCGGGAGTGGGAAATCTAATTCCTTTTGATATACAGGGAATGATCCTGGACATAAGTACAGCTATATACATGTATATACTAACAGGAAAAAAAAAACGCGTGATGATTCTACTTTATATATGTATCAGAATGAACGATAGCATTCCGGTACATATAACTTGATATAAACTATATACGTGTATTAAAAAAAAACCCCCAAACAATACTTGATTTCCCCCCCTATATGTTGAGCATCTGATATAGTTATAGACACGACTCATTACCAGGGCAATTCTGGCCAGGCAGCTCCTGCCGTCATACAGTAGGCCTGTGGTGTTTGTTCACGTCCCTCCCTCCTCCCAATAAATTGCCATATAGGCAGCGTCGGCTTTTCTATGACCACAATTTTAACAAACCAAATATCTGGAGGCGCTTACTTTGAGGACTCGGACAAGCCGTTATACTTATAGAAGTTTTATAATTTCGTGTAATCAAGGTAACGTAGGCTGACCTGTCGGGTATGTAAGGTAAGACCCACGCATTTATCATCTTCGCCCCTCTCGCAACAAACTGCACTGGCTTCTCGCTATCACATGTTCCACGACACTCGGACCATATCCTGTAGGCCTGCAACATGCATGCATGCACGTACTGCAGGTGACAGACTGAGCGTAGGGCTTACCATGGGCTCAGTTCCCAAGGGCAATGAGCACTTCGCGTAGTCCGGAGACACAGCGTACGTGCCGGGAGAGTTGACGGTGACGTTGGCATTCATTGGCGGATCGCATGCGTAAAGATCAATAATGAGTGCCAATGCGTGCTGACAAGCACCGAAAAGTACTAATAGCATCAACATTTCCCACTGGCCAATTTAATTCGAACAGCTAGCTGTGGTGCGCGCTTAATACAATCGCTTATCAATGTCGACCTCTCACATGGTACAGCGTCACAGGTCGCTCGTTAATGAACCGGTCTATAGACAGCCGAAGATTGAGAGTTCGACGGAAATACGTCGACTTTGACCACACTCACATGTACATGTAGCAGTGTCAGTAGTCTCGAACCCAGACCCATTACGTAAGCATTACATCGCAAATGTTCATTGATGCTTACGTAATGGTCCGGGAAACGCCGATTGGCTGGTTACGTAACCGGCCGATAGTGCATCGTACATTTCCGTAAGGTCACGAAGTGCCGTCATCAGTGAAGGAAAACAGATTTGATGGGAAATTCAATGAGCAATAAGCATTTCGTCACTGGTCAAACGCGGAGTGGGTTTCGCTTGCTCGACTTCCCAGAGTGAATCAGGCTTTCCGTCAAGGAAGAAGTGGACTTGCTTTTATATTTAAATTTAGAGGGCTGGAAAAGAATATACCAGTAATAAATTACATGTGTTTAGCAGCCTGTGTGCCTCAGTCGTTTTTAAAAATACATGGCGAAACTATTAATTGCATGCATAGAGCCCCTCCTAATAACACTAACACAATGTGTTAATGTGTACACATGCCTGTGTGCCTTCTCTAATTATAGTATCTTTGTCCAACGCGTCACTCATCTCTTGAAGTTCAATACATCAGTAGCAATACTATATTAATCATAATTAGTCGTTCCATTCAATCAATTTAATCATTTTATTTATTTAATTTCTATCCGACATTCATATTGCATGCAGGGTGCGGGGTGCACTTGCGTTACTAGCGTTAACCAAGTTTGGATTTGAAGACACCCGAGGTAGCGGCATGTATAACAAAGCAGTGATGTTCGGCTGACCTACATGTAATGATGTAAATAATAAATAATAATATTGATTCACTACAGAGTCCTATCGTGATTACAATTTTGCACGGCCCGATATAAAATGGACTGGGACAAAGTTTTTAGTTTACGAGACTACAGGAAAGTTTGGAAGCAAGTAATTATTACCCATGTATATCTATTACTAAGCAAGTACTGAATTATTACCCATGTATATCTATTACTAAACAATTATGCGACTCAAAAATTGCAAAGCGGCGATGGATGAGCTCACAGCGCTCCCCATATCCCTTTGCTGGGGGGGGGGGGGGGGGGGGGGGGGGGGGGGGAGGAGGAGGCGTGTCCCTTCCCTCCCTTTAACTTATGTTGGTCCCCCCTACAATAAAATCCTGGCTCCGCCAGTGTGTATGATGCCAGATGCTACCTATGAAGACATTATGTTATATGGTACATGCCGAGAGATGGTACCATTTAAAGTGTGTTGCCTACTAGCTCCTTCCAGGGACAAGTGGTGCTTTTCATGCACTTCACTTAATAGTCCCGGACTCATCGCATTTTTAAGATAAATTAAAATTGAGATCAGTTGCAGTGCCAAAGATCATTAACCGCGAATGGACCGGTTTTTCCGAATTAAGAGAATCCACAAACCGGTAAAGGCAAGCCTTTTATGCATCATCTTATATGATTTCAGCACCATGCATGGCTTCCATACAAGGCAAAAATCACTGTAGAAGTATCCTAAGTTGTAATAGGCCTAGGGTCTTCTTGGGCCCAACACGTGACAAATTCATCCTTCCTATAGCCTAGGATGGTTATAATCACCTATAAGATATACATATGGATGAATTTGTAACGTATAACGAGTAATTGATTTCATTGCTGCGAATCACTAACTGCCACTGTAAGCATCTTACTGACGACATCAGCAGATGGATAACCTTTCCAGTAGCAGCGTTACTTTTACCACAGAGCTAATAGGCACTGCGACCAACATGCAGTGTTTCTGTACTCGTATGCCTGCTGGCAGCTTTGTTGGTGTTTCATCATAAGTTACACAAATCAGCAGTCTATCGATTGGCACTCTACCAGGTGTTGGCTTCGTTGGCCTTTTCCACAGTCGAGATCTTCCAAATCGTTTTCGTCAACTATAGAAAAAATACAGCATGCAGTGCAGCGTACGTACGATAACGCGTGTTTCGCTATCGGATGGATGTCCATATACACGCGATGGGTGAAAGTTTTCTTCACTGCGTGGATAACCTTCCATCTCTTCTATTTTGCAGTATTCTACAAGAACCTGAAGAAATTTGAAGTGGTGTACGTTGTGACCTCGCTACTCGTCCCGGCGCCGATAGCATCGGTACCGCTGATAACCCACACACTTATGGAGTTAACAAAATAGGTGTTTGTTATTATTTTGCTGAGAATGATACTAACGATCTTGCGACCATTGAAAAGTTTTCCCTCTGGTACGGCCCAGCAATGATCATTCTCTTTGTGTCGTCCTTAGCAATGGTTGCCATGGTGATAAAGCTGGCTCGTAATGTGTGCTTGAGGTCGAAATACAAACCAATCATCGATGGAGACCAGTTTTGGGAAGCCCTTAAACAGCTCCTTCCATTATCTATCTTTCCAGCGTTGTTCTTCGTCTTTATGATACCAGTATTCATATCGGGCATCAATTTAGCCACACATCCCACACCAAACAAAGCACTGACATTTTCTGCTACACTATTTATTTCTCTGTGGAGTATGTCTTCAGGTGCAACGCTAATTATCCACATATTTGTGGTTAGGTGCTGTAGAAAAAGAAAAAGGAAGATTTATCAAGTTCAATTATTAAATAACCACACACACAACTGAATTTAAACGTCCACGTTCATGGCACCATGCTTGAGAAACATATAGTTACTGGCCGGCTTGTATATAGCGTGTTATTTGTGTTCTTTCGTGTTATTCAGTGTCATATGTGAAGTGACATAACTGCATGCGTGAATCTGATATACTTCTAGATCCAATTAACATTGATCATGCATGGTTAGCAGCTGCGCGGGAATCAGTCAGACCTACTTAGGTTATACTAGCTAGATGGTGGCATGTTCTCTCCTGATCTTGTGCTATAATTACTGATGATGCATGTACGCGAACACCATGTATTTACTCAGTTTAGTTAAATAGACGGAATTGCTTTCGTGCATGATGTTTGATGGATGGAATAAAAATGACACCGTTTGCTTGTCAAGTTTGAGAGTAATCAATGATATTTTAGAGGTAGAGGAATAGGGGAGGGGAGGGGAGGGGACAACCGCAGACATTAAAACTACCAAGGCACAACTGTTTTATGGCTACTTACGCCTGAAATCGATTTTCAGTAAAGCGGCGCGCGGCGGCGTGCGCGTACCAGCTGCCTTGGTCTTTGGGGGTCCCCCCACCATAATTAATTAGATTATGTCTAGTCCATGGTCTCAATAACGCGCAATAATCATAAGTCTCGGCCCCAGACCCTTATTCCCACAGTGGCGGATAGATTACATCACCGCTACGTGGACTGTTTTCGTGACCACTGCGCCTGGAATTAGGCGTCTCCAATCAGATTGCAAGCATATGGTGTTTACCTAATAGGCTATAAATTATAAAATGGATTTATCGTCTGATATCTCACGTGAGTTGTGCTGTCCGGCCAAGCAGCACTTAAAAAGGATGTCATGTGACCATCCTGATGAAAAAAACAGGATCGAACAATACAAGTTTGTGGTGGACTGGGCACCCATTGTGGAGAGAGGCGTGTCGCGCAGGGAGATCTGGGCACCCAGCCAGGAACCTAAAGGGGATAAGTAAGTTATCATTCAGGATGGAGGCCTGTACAGCGTGGCGCGGCGTAGTCCTTTGTTCGTGTATGCGCCGCAAGGCTGGACAATACATCTTTATTTGCATGTATTTAAGGCTACGCATTGTATTGAGAGAGTGTGTGATGTAGTCTTGGTGTCTTTTGCTGCCCTTAAACTTACTGCTATTGCGAAGCCATCGGCGGTTGCGCTTCGATCGTGCGCTGCTCACTAGCCATCCTATATTAACGATCCGTCACAATGTTTACCAGTCTTCTCACTGGAAGTGGCAAGTTATTGTACTTTTGGACTGATTTTACCCGCCTTCAAAGCCAGTAAAAGATGAAATTCAATATGCCACTAACTTCTAATGATTGGGCTCTTTGGACGAGACGATGGAGTCGGTTCTCTGCCTTGGAGTTTCTTACATCTACCTACGAAATTATCATTCAGAAGCTGAAAACTCGTTCTTCAGAGGATCTCAGTTCTCTTCAGCCTCTCAGGGAACTTCTTCACTGGACAAGACAAGCAGTCATTGGTTTCCTAGCCTATAATTACACCACGGGACTAGATGGAAGTTTTGTTGAACTTCTGCGTGATGATCTGGTGGCTTACTCCAATGCATACTCTATAAGATAAGGCGGTCTCTCTTCACTTCCTTGGGCCTTTACCAAGAATAAGCAATGGGGTTGAGCTTGAAACCAGAATTGAATTTGGAAGATTTGTTACACACATAAGATATGATGCATCGTCAAACCCAGAGCGGGTAGTAGTACTAGCTCGAAATGACACCTTTCAACAGCAAATTGACACCTTTGATGGATATGCTGCTATCATCACTTTACCTCTCAACATCATACGACAGCTAACTTTATCACCACTGCTGTCACCTGGTTTTGCTGATGCACTCATGCATATTACCTATAGTCCATCCACAAAGATCTTACTGCAATGTAAGGAAAGGTTCTGGGAGGACTATATGGTTCACAACCCTCCCAATAGGACAGCTGTATTACCCCAGCAACCCAGACAAAAAGAAGGGTGGCCGTGGTATCTTGATGTGTTATACATGGAAACTCTCTTATTTGGGTCACAGCCCAAAGAAATGGCAATTGCCGAAGCAGTTGAAGAAATTTCCCTCATTCATTCTGAAATGAAGAAGAATTTTGAAGTATAGGAACCGTCCAAGCATGGTACTCCGACCCAACTGCTCAGGATGCTTTTGCAAGTTTGCAGCCATATCAAATCCAACTCATTAATGCCGGATTGCCTATTGTATCCATACCCAAGACCTGATGAACCAAATCGTGATGACCCAAAACCCGATGAACCTCCAAAAATGGCTGCTCCTCTTCCTCCTCCTCCTCTATACTTTGCTGGTGAGGCAATCTCCTACACAAATGGATGGATCCAAGGAGCCCTGGAGAGTGGGTTAAGAGCTGCATATCAGTTCTATTGCCGTAATGAATCCTACAAAGCTGGGGAAAAAAACTAAGTGTAGTACAAAATAATCTTCTGGACTAAAATTAATGTGTGCATCAGCATTGTAGTGAACTGAGATTTTTAGTTGATAAACTTGAATTAAAATTCAATTTGAGATAGTTTGTGCTGTATATAGGAATTTGAGGGATACGAAGGAAACATGCATTCAACAATTTGAACTGAAATCATATTTGGTACTTTTGTAGTACTGCATGTGCTTAATCACATTTTAACGATTACTATGCCTAGAGTCACGTGACACCAGTGGACCACATACATGTATATGTCACCTTCATCTTTGGCAGTGGTCTGGACCTCACAGGAATAGAGTTTCATTTAGCCTGTGGAGGGGGGGTGGGGGGGGGGGGGGGACCCTTGCATCATATGGGTAGGGGGGTCCAACTTGCTTTTGGCCAAACATGCATACAGGTGTAAGGGGGATTAATCTGTATGCTCAAAGGGATCCTGGCCCTCCATTATCTGACCAGACTTCCTCACCCAAACTGTGTACTCAAGTTCAAAAAGACACGTCATCATTTCGATTGGAACTGTTCAATAAATGTTTGAGTTCACTTGCAAGCATGAATCTAAGATCAGCATTCAATCAGCAGGAAACGATTTTTGCATTTTCTTGGTGAATCGGTTGGTTGTGGTATTGCTAAGGGAGATTGGAATTTATATTTCAATTCCATTGTATACTTGAGCTGCAGCTTACACAAGGAAGAACTAACTAGGGGGTCCATTCCTTCCTCTTCCTAATGGGCTATATATGTATTATAAGGCTCTAAATGTACAACAAGTGCACAGACCCATATTGGCTAAGCCGCTTTACTTTCAAAAGTGCTTTTAATTCACACTGAAAATTACTGGACCTAGCTCTACACAAGAACATTTAAGGTTGTAGCTGGCATGTAGGCCTTCAGTTCATGCATGTTCTAGATCTTAGATATTCTCTTCTCAAGTTCTTTGATTGGCTTCCCATTATGGCAGATGTGGAATGGAATGTTGATCCTTGAGTGGAATGCGGGTTCAAACAAAAGACGGTAGAATCCATTTTAATTCTGGATGACATCATCCACCATCTTGGCTTTTGATTCACAGTACTCCTGTATTGCTAGGAGAGGAATAGAGGGGAGGGAAGGTGAGGTGGGCAAGACGCAATGTGTGCGAGGGAGGGAGGGAGGGAGGGAGGGAGGGAGGGAGGGAGGGAGGGAGGGAGGGAGGGAGGGAGGGAGGGAGGGAGGGAGGGAGGGAGGGAGGGAGGGAGGGAGGGAGGGAGGGAGGGAGGGAGGGAGGGAGGGAGGGAGGGAGGGAGGGAGGGAGGGAGGGAGGGAGGGAGGGAGGGAGGGAGGGAGGGAGGGAGGGAGGGAGGGAGGGAGGGAGGGAGGGAGGGAGGGAGGGAGGGAGGGAGGGAGGGAGGGAGGGAGGGAGGGAGGGAGGGAGGGAGGGAGGGAGGGAGGGAGGGAGGGAGGGAGGGAGGGAGGGAGGGAGGGAGGGAGGGAGGGAGGGAGGGAGGGAGGGAGGGAGGGAGGGAGGGAGGGAGGGAGGGAGGGAGGGAGGGAGGGAGGGAGGGAGGGAGGGAGGGAGGGAGGGAGGGAGGGAGGGAGGGAGGGAGGGAGGGAGGGAGGGAGGGAGGGAGGGAGGGAGGGAGGGAGGGAGGGAGGGAGGGAGGGAGGGAGGGAGGGAGGGAGGGAGGGAGGTTTTTTCAAAAAAGTAATTTATTATTACTCAATTTTGTATATTTACATCATCGAACAATAAGTTTACATAATTAACCTGTTACTATTAATTAACAGACATAAACACATGAGGACCTTGACAACAGATCACATAGATTATCCTTTAGCCACAAGTCACAAGTACCATAGATCTATGGAAATGGGCTTATTGTGTCGACCCCCATGCACACTTGGAGGTTAGGAGGTCACATTTGGGAGCATTAGTACTGTAAAAATATTTTAATATAAAATAGGTCTTATAACACATGTATGATACACTGTATTGTTACATAATGCATGGTAGTTTCAACCCAGCTAATGGGTCTGATCACACAGTCATTATAGCTCCAATAAGTGGTTCTGTCTCCTTCCAGGGTTCATTTGTTTCTGAAGTTTGTTGTGACAGTTCAGAGTGGCTCTTAGTGTTGCTAGCAAGCTGGACAGGTCTGCTGCACAGGTGCCAGACATTGCACCTTATCCTTGGGTGCAGGAGTAATGACAGCGGGAGGGAGAGCATAAATATCTGCAGGACACACAACACAACCATCTCACTGATGTTTGAGTAATGTGCATCAATTGAGCCAACTGTTGCAACATCAACAATACCCTTTGTGGCACTAATAAGGCTAGCAAAGGAACTGAATGAAGGAAAGATTGTCAGGGGGAGTACTTCCTTCAGAGCTACCCTGTATGGGGTCTGCTGGAGTTCATCACCAGTGATGGATAATCCCTTGCAGAATTTGACAACAGCTGTGAATACTAGGATGAGGCTGATCGTATGAAGAAGGATTGTGAGCCCATTGGATAATCCAAGCTGAAATCCAGCGATGAAGTGATCAGAGGTTGCTTTAATCCAGCACCATACTCCTCCCAGTCCGTATGATCCGTGGATTAGGGGTATCCAAGCTACTAATGTTGGTAACGTGAGCACGATTACCAGACCACTGATCTCATGTCTGAGTTTTCGTAATTATACAGCTACCATGAAAACGTAGGCGCATGTCCACAACATGCAGAACGCTTTGGAGAAGCCAAAGTACTGAGCAATGCAACCAATAGCGACACAGGCGTCGCCCCAACCTTCTCGCACCGTCACCGTGGCATTGACATCAGTAGACACCGGCAAAGTCTCAAAGCCAACAGCCGCGGCGAAACCGAGGCTGAGTATGGCGAGGTAGAGCTGCAGTCGATGTACGTACTGGTGGTATGCCCTAGTGAGCAATATGAGCAACACAGCGGAAAGGGCAGCCAGACATCCGATGACGGCAAAGGCTGTGTTCAGGTAAATCAGCAGGAGCGTAGTACTGCGACTGTTTTCCGTTGTATTCATTTTTAATACACGTATCATGGCATATGGCAATCAGCATCAAACACTTATTAGGATTCGTGACCTTTGCACCCTGCGTTATGACTAACAACTGCGCGTGCTAGTGCTGACGTAAACTCCTACTTTATTAAGACATCGCTGAACCAACGGTTACGCTGAAGCAGTTGCTATTTTACTCATCCATGAAGATCACGGCATCATATACCGAGCTGGGTTACCGGTAGTAGGTATTCTTAGGCATGCACAGACTACATGTAAGGCATTCTTGTGTGCTTTCCTCACTAGTGTTTTAAACGACCCAACATATATGTCATCAACGGGTAAGACTACTTATAATATATTCAACGCCCAGCGGTGAATCCGGTTGTATACATTAAGGTCCTTAGGTAGTTGACAATTTTTTTTCAAATTACTTTTTTGCGATAAATTGTATACCACTGGAAAGAGCAATTACCTTACTTGCTCGATGATGTATCTCCCTGCGAGTACCACGCAATTTTAAAAACGATCGGGGGGTGCGCAAAACAAAAACTGTCCCGGTTGAGTTTCTATTGAATACAGAGACATTTATAAGTGCGCAAACTTAAACCAAAACCTTAACACGTATAGTCTGACTAATATTATACATAGAAATGCACTTAATATAGCTTCATTATGTGTATTATAAGTCAAAATAACACGGAAGGTCATTATAAAATTATATAATCACAGATTAAAACCTGTTAAACATGAAACAAAATCTAGACAGATGAAGTCACTATTACATAACTCATAGCAATGACAATTAATGAATGCAAAAGGTTCATGGATTAAGTCCACCACTTAAGTTAAGATCACCAGCAATGTAACATGCTAGTAGCCCATAAGTTGTAATTGTAACATTCTCCCCACCTTCCTCTGCTTCATATATTTTCCAATATGTGACAATGACTTTTGGAATCTTAGATTTCGTTAATGGTTTCACAAAAATGATATGTCCGTTATTGTGTTCATCTACATACCAAACATGTTCAGCCATTAAGAGTTGAACCGTCTGACATAACAGTTAGTATTGTACTTCTCTGAGCTTCAGCCAACAGTTCTGGAAACTCTAAATTCTGCAACGGAATGTAATTTCTTTTCAATACTTCTTCTAAAACTGTCCACCTTCTTTTGATTCATGCGTTTTTGTCGTTGATCCTGTATTTTTGCAACATTTTGAATAACTTGGCATGCATGCCTATAACTTTTCTAGCTTGTTTTATGCAAAATTTTACCAGCTTATCTTGATCATCACGTGAGTGTGAACACAACCATAAAAATGTTTTATTTATCTTGCATTTTACTTTGCCATCTAGAAACTCCACTCTCATGTTTGTTGCTTTCCTGATAAGGTAGTCTGCCAGTCCAAGAGTGTGCTCAGCAAACATGCTATGTACAGGTGCTAAAAGTGTTTGACCTGCTATTGATGGGGTTAGATGCGCTAAATTACCTTCAAAATAGTCATATACATTTGTCTTTGTATTACATCAATTATTCCTCCTATTAGCAAAACTAGTATCTCGTGCAGTTGTAACATTTCCAGGTCAGAAATGATAGCAGTTAGTAATTCTTGGAACGCTGGATCTGACTCAGGCACACCAAATGTATCATTTTTTGATTGTAATGCTATTAAAGGTGTTTCTCTTAATGGAATCAAGTTTTGCAGACAGGTCTTGATAAATGTAATGCTCTCCAGGTTGGTTATAACTTTATTAGTATAATTTATAACTGATGCATCCATGGTCCAGTAACTTATCCCAAGTTGTTTAAATCTTTTTGTAGAGATGTCCTTAAACTTGTTTTGTTTCGACAACCTTCTGTCAAGTACATCAAAAGCTTTTCCCTTAAATAATACACCAGCTTGATGGAACATAACATGGAAATGATTCCCCACATAACAAACTATAATACTAGACTTTATGTTATAAGTAGTTTAAAGCCTGCAGGGTCACCTTTACATGTTTGTATATCATTTTATTTATGGCTATGATAAAATTTACAGCACAGCATTCTCTTCCAAAGGTTCTTGTAAACATTGCACAACACAGTAATTAACTGCAACCCAATCACATAAGGAATTTGTAAGATGTTTAATTATTGTGGCCTTGGTCTGCATGCAGTCTAAACTGTGAAACGTAGCATATGTTGATGCAATGTGATAAATAGAATCACAAATATGTGATGTATATAGTCTTCAGTGGCACCACCAGGAATTGTTTTTAAAATTATAACATATGATGTATAGGAGGTGATGTTGCAACACTTATATGGATTTCATTAACATGTTCTCCATTAACAGTAGTTCAGTCCCAAGAAAGTGTAATATCTTTTTTTTTATACATTACTTCTCCTACTTGTAGATCGCATAACACCCCAAGTTCTTATGCACAATAGACAGCAATAGACTACTTTACACTATACTTTTTTTTCACATTTTCATGCCTAGCCACTCGGCTGGCAATCAAGGCAGCCTCAACAAAGTCACAGGTTCTCTGCAATTTGTATAGCAGGATGAATATAACCCTAGTGAGAGCCATATTCTCTAGGACTGTACCAGCATTCTGCCCAGTATTGGACTATGTTACTTTTGTTAGTGTAGGTAGTAGGTTGTATATGTGTGTTCAGTTAATTTTAATGGTTATATATACAATTAAATAGTATTTATGCATTTTGAATTTTCTCCATCATATTCTTGCTCTCCTAACTGCAATTGAAGCAGGTCATTTTTAGTTTTTGTTTTGCATACTTGTTTCTTTAATTCATAATTCCCTTTTTTCAAATTACGTTCTCTATTTTTAGAAGTTACTTTGAATCTCTGATAAGAATATCTCAATTCAACCAGTGTTTTTAATTGCCTCACTTCAGCCTGACTGCTTTATGTCTTACTAACACATTTCCCCGGCTCTGCCAACTTCTTAATCATTGCATTATACTTGTCACCATTTCTTTTTTCAGACTTTGCAATTTAGAAGGTTTTTTCAATTGTTGACTTCCTGCTTACTGCTTTTTTAAGATGGCAGTTTTACAATTTAACAGCAGCAAATACTTGAAGCTTAGCCTTGAGAGCTTCATTTGATTTGACCAATTGCCGTACTGCAATTCTTTTTTCACAATTACTGCAGTCTGTTCTAAGCTTAGTTGCAATGGGACAGGAAGTGCTTGGTTGACTGCTCTCTGAAGTATTAACTGAAAGTGAAGAGGATGGATATGTGCAGGTACTTTGGGGATTATCAAATGTAAGTCCAAATGGCAGATTTAGATACAAAACAGTATCATCCCAAGCCCTAGAAATGTGCTTCTTCAAATCCTAAGAGACAAATGGAAGTGCACAATGCCTTTAGGTTGATATGCTCTGTTGCTAGTTTTTCAACTATCTTGGCTGTTTCATTTGGGCTGTCATTGGTTTATATACAAAACTAACCCATTTCTTATTACAGGAGCTATAAGAGCACCATGCTCACTTAAACTATTTTTATATTCTTCAATGAGGCACTCTAGATCAAAAACATACTTCATTCTGAATAGAACAAAGCGGATTGGAACGTTATTTTGTGCATACATGCATATACATATAATTAAATATGAATAAATGGCTTGATAATCCCTACGTGTGGGCATCATCTTATTAAAATAATTACAGCCAACTCTGTTAACACTTCAATTGTATTTGGTTTACAACTATGTGCATCGAAGAATAGGGTGTGTAATAAATAGAGTTGTCGCACCATTATCACAAAAAATCGTGTTACAAAAAAGGGCTGCTTGGTTATGCTTTGTACATATGAAATCTAAGCGAATCTACTAGGCTGAAGCAAAAAAACCGCACTAATTTTAATAAAATGATCTGTGATTTCAAGCAGGCCAAAACAAAACGCCAACAGCATTAAAGCACCCTTTGGGCACAATCCAAATCCCGGAACCTATAGTGAATAAAAATTACTATTCTGTGATTGTGCATCAAAAGACTAAGTCAAGATTCATCCGCAAAATTTTACTATAAATTGAATGCACCTGATATTGATGGATCGTGAAGTAGCTTGAATTTAGGCAATCACACTGCATTCTACAACCAATTACCTTCCTTGATCAAGCAATGAAGTCGGGTAAAACACTCAAGTAACGGAGCAAGTTTCTACGCTTCTTTGTACATGTATACTTCTCAAACTTTCACAAATTTCACACGTAAAAATGAGGTGGCAAATGTTTTATAGTTTGCGGTTAGTTAATAAAATTCAAGAGTAGCCATTTTTCATACATTTCAATAGCTTTAAGTCTAACTTTGTTTTCAATAAATCTGAACCATTGGTACTTAATAACACTACCCCTATGTACTAGCAACAGATCACATGCTATAGAATGTCTTTTTGAATACCATCACTTTCCTGGTGACCGCCAATTTCAGCATATGATGTATGTCCCCTCCTCTCTCCTCTTCCTCTCTTCTCTCCCTCTCTTCTCCTCTCCCTCTCTTCTCCTCTCCCTCTCTTCTCTCCCTTTCTTCTCCTCACCCTCTCTTCTCCTCTCCTTCCCTTCTCCTCTCCCTCCCTTCTCCTCTCCCTCCCTTCTCCTCTCCCTCCCTTCTCCTCTCCCTCTCCTCTCCCTCTCTCCTGACCCTCTCTTCTCTCCCTTTCTTCTCCTCTCCCTCTGTTCTCCTCTCCCTCCCTTCTCCTCTCCCTCTCTTCTCCTCTCCCTCTCTTCTTCTCTCCCTCTCCCTCTCTTCTCTCCCTCTCTCTCCTCTTCTTAACTTTACCTCTCCCTCTCTTTTCTCCCCCTCCTCTCTCCTTTCCCCCTCTCTTCCCTCTGTCCGCTCTCCCCTTCTCCTCTTCTTCTCCCCTCCCCTCTCCTCTTCCCCCTTCTTCTCCTTCACTTCCTTCTCCACCTATTTGCCCCCAACACAGCTGGATAGTTTGGCCATGATGGTAGACCTATTCTGTGCTGTACAGTGGTGGTCCTTTTGCTCACCACATATGAAAATAATCTGGTAAGCATCTTTGGTGTGAATGGCCAATTGCTTTAATCATACATACTCACATCAAGGACAGGCATTTATCCTTATGCCTTTGCTGCTGGCTTTGAAGAATATATGCGGGGTACCTTCAGTCAAGGGATGAAGGCTTTGAATCCTGTGAGGATAGTTGTGATAGAGGTTCTTGTGTATGACACCTGATAATTGGTAGCCGGTGATCCAGAGTGATTTAATGAAAAGCGTATCAGGCGAGAAAATGGCATTAAATTAAATATCATAATGCTCTGGTTGGAGCCAGGGTAAGGGCATTTATGGTATGACCATAATATTGTGTTCCTTCACTACTAACACCTCCTCTCCTCCACTATACTTTGTTTAGGGATCCCTTGCCATCCAGTCACATGCCAGTTCAGAGACGTTATCTGTTTTTAAAAAGAAATCGTTTGATTGTGTTGTGATGATGACAGCAAGTGAGCAGATTAAACTGTCTTATACTACATACATGTACATGTACTGCTGTGATGTGATGCACTATATGAATGGGTAGTATTCCAAGGTTGCCCTTCCTTCTTTGTTTGCTCTCTGCATGCAATAAATACAAGTAGGAAGGGTGGGGTGGGGAGGGGAGGGGAGGGGAGGGGAGGGGAGGGGAGGGGAGGGGAGGGGAGGGGAGGGGAGGGGAGGGGAGGGGAGGGGAGGGGAGGGGAGGGGAGGGGAGGGGAGGGGAGGGGAGGGGAGGGGAGGGGAGGGGAGGGGAGGGGAGGGGAGGGGAGGGGAGGGGAGGGGAGGGGAGGGGAGGGGAGGGGAGGGGAGGGGAGGGGAGGGGAGGGGAGGGGAGGGGAGGGGAGGGGAGGGGAGGGGAGGGGAGGGGAGGGGAGGGGAGGGGAGGGGAAATGGAGTGAAACAAGATATTTAAAAAATCACAGGATTTGTCTATAGACAGCAATTGAGTAAAAAAAAGGAAACAAGGAATTACGGATATTATGCATTCATTAATTTATAAATACAGACCTACATTATTTAGCAAATCTACCTGCCTGAAATTTTGTGCTAAATGTAGGTATGTAATGATTATAAATTAATGAATGCCACGTAATTCCTTGTTTCCTTACTTTTTACTCAATTGCATTTCTACAAATCCTACATCACCAATTTTATTTTTATATCTTGTATAATAATGACGGTTAAAGCCACCGATCTGTAATTACTGAACAGACTGAATTAATATTTAAAATAACGTCATCCAAATTTATATAACCATTCTATGTCAGTGTACATCAGTGTAGATATGTATAGAAGTCAATTAATAACCATCTTCTTTCTTTTAGCAAAGCACCTCACCACCGATATGTGGATAATTAGCGTTACACCTGAAGACACACTCCACAGAGAGACAAACACAGCATCAGAAAACGCAGTGGCTTTGTGGTTACTTGTAACTGGATGTGTGGCTGAGTGGATGCTCTGTACGAATACTGGCATCATGAAGACGAAGAGCAATACTGGGAAGGCAGATAATGGAAGGAGCTGTTTGAGGGCTTTCCAAAATGGGTCCCCATCGATGATAGGTTCGTATTTCGATCTCCAGCGCACATGATGAGCCAGTTTTATCACCATGGCAACCATTGCTAACGACGACACAAAAACAATAAACATTGCTGGGCCGTACCAGAGGGAAAACGTTTCGACAATCGCAACGTCGTCGTCGTTGGTATCATTGGCAAAAAAGTAACAAATACCTATTTTGTTAACTCCATAAGTGTGGGTTATCAGTGGTACCGATGCTATCGGCGCCGGGACGAGTAGCGAGGTCACAACGTACACCACTTCATATTTCTTCAGGTTCTTGTAGAATACTGCAAAATAGAAGAGATGGAAGGATACCCACGCAGTGAAGAGAACTTTCACCCATCGCGTGTATATGGTCATCCATCCGATAGCTGTACACACACGACCATACACTTCTGTATTTTTTTGGTAGTTAACGAAAACGATTTGGAAGATCTCAACGGTGGCAAAGGCCAACGAAGCCAACACCTGATAGAGTGCCAATCGATAGACTGCTGATTTGTGCAACTTATGACGGATCACCAACAAAGCTCCCAGCAGGCATACAATTACAGAAACACTGTTGGTCGCAGTGCCTATTAGCTCTGTGGTAAAAGTATAGGAAAGATCGCCACCCATCTCAAAATGCTATATAAGTATAACACTTAGGCGTGGTATGTATATACGACGGTCTCCCACACGCCACTATTATAGTATTAACAATTCTGTAAACTTTGTCGGTTGGCACTACATGTACATGGATCATTAATTAGAAAAATATTTTAACCTCCCTCCTGGATGTAGCATGGGGCCCTGTTGCATGCACGGCATGCAAGAACTATAGTGTAATTATGTTTTTAATTATAGCGTAGTTACATAATGCATGAAAGTTTCAATCCAGCTAATGGGTCTGATCACGTAGTCATTGTAGCTCCGGATCCAATAAGTGGTTCTGTCTCTTTGCAGGGTTCATTTGTTTTTGAAGTTTGTTGGGACAGTTCAGTGGAGTGGCTCGCAGTACGCTGAACAGGTTTCCTGCACAGGTTGCACCTTATCCTTCGGTGCAGTAGTAATGACAGCGGGAGGGAGAGCATAAATACCTGAATGGCACACAGCACAACCATCTCACTGATGTTTGCATCATCTGGGTCAACTGTTGCAACATCAACTATACCCTTTGTGGCACTAATAAGGTTAGCAATGGAACTGAATGATAGAAAGATTGTCAGGGGGAGTACTTCCTTCAGAGCTACCCTGTATGGGGTCTGCTGGAGTTCATCTCCGGTGATGGATAATCCCTTGCAGAATTTGACAACAGCTGTGAATACCAGTGGCGTATTTAGGGGGGGGGGGGGGGGGGGGGGGGGGGACTCAGGGGGCTAAGGCACCCCCCTCCGACCCAAGAATGAATATTCAAATAGTGAGTACGCTCATAATTTCCCTTCGCAGGCCACAGTAGTTTGCGCCCATTCAAATCGTGGACAATAGCCTCAAATATTGAAATGATCACGTAATGACCTAGCAACGAGCCTTGACAACCACCGACCTTTGAAACATGAGACTGCTTGTTAACATTGCACGTCATGTTGCCATTTACAAGCCATACAAGGACTGTACCACTCTTGTTCTATTTATTGCCCAAATCACATGGTGCAGTGATGTTTCCACGATGTGGGATGGCTCGCGAAAAGCGTCCAACTTTTGACGGACATCTCCACTTTGAAGCGCTTATTCTCCCTGAAGGACAAATTCTATGGCCAAACTAAAAGTGGAAAACCAAAGGAGACAGAAGGTACTTACAGCGTATCGTATGGAACTATTGCCACATTTTTTCTTGGCGGTGGTAGATACGTCTAAAGTTGAGTGTGCGTATGGCGTATACAAGTATACGTGTGGTTTCGTGCAATTACTCGTGAGGTGGCTTCGCTTTCACATTCTGTGCTGCATTGAGCATCATGATACAAGACATGGTAGGTCCCTTGCATGATATTAAAACCTGGCGTGGTTGGACTCAGTCCCTAGCTCTCTGAGAAGGCCAAACCCTGCACGGGTACGCCTTGCCCATGGGGTGGTATGAAATGCATCTTCAGTGGTACTGGTATTGAGATACCTGGGAATGATGCTCTAAGGTTGGCCATGTTCCATGCTCTGTTAATAGACTTCAAATGGTGATATGTGTACCTATAGTGATGCATGTGTGTAGGGCACTTCTGATCTCTCGTGCTACAGTAACCATTAATGTACACAATGTGTTGATATTTGATGGCTAGTATGCATCAGGTTTGGTCTATACTTGAAGAGCCTTATGAGGTTCCCTAAAAATACACCACTAAAGTATTGTTGATGTTTGGCCTTAAATGTCAGACGAAGGGTGCATCATGATGGTTGAAGCCCTTATCAGTGGCTCTGGTGGTTTTGACTATTTCATTCTTCTGTATGTGTTTTTATAGTAGACATATTGGAGTCGTATCATTGCATCCTGCAGCTTCCCCTTCTCCTCAACCTGTTTGATAATTTCTATGGTGATGGACTCATACTCCCCCAATGAACTACATATATAAGCAGCTCCTCCAGTGTTGCCAGTTCACCTTTGACCTCTGCATAACACTATGCCTTTAAAATCTGCAAGCAAGTCTGTACAGAAAGCTAAAAAGCTGGATGTGCTGGTTGTGGCCATGGGTACAAAGACCAGCTGTGGGTCACAGTTGTGACAGAAAGGGCCCAAAGATCTTCATGACGATTCCATGGGTCATGTGAAGCTCAGGTATCCATCCTACCAGTGTAAATACACAACTGAGATACTGACCTGTGACTGCTTATGTGTATGGGAACATCAAAGTGTGGCTCTGATATGCAATTTATTTCAATATTCCATCTAATGGCACTTCTGCATACACCTCCAGCAGCCATGAAGGGCCTATGGTTAGAATGGTTAGATGTGATGGTTGCCAGTGTTCATTCTGGAAAGGCTCCTATGCAACTAGCATTTGATCCTTACCTATTTCTCCAGTCAGCCGTGGACATTAGGGGAGTGATGTGGTGGTACAACCCTTTAATGAGGACACTGAATTATTTTATTAACTGTTGATGAGACCTTTTGAATGTGCTTGTCACCTCTCTTGGGCTATATTATGTACATGTAAGCTTTCATCAGATGTCTTCCAATGATGTATATTTGTGGAGCTGTAATATGTTGTAACTCTGCCCATCAACAATAGGGGGTGGATCTTGGTAAAGGCAATGCTGAAGACGCTATTCAGACGTTCAGAAAATTCTGTACACTTATATATTGGCCTTTTTCTCATTCCTGTAGCCACCAAAAGGCTTCCACACACTCTGCAGCGTTGCTGGACCTTATAGTCGTGCGGATCGATTCAACTACTGTGACCGGATTGTTTAACAAACTATGCCGATTATTCATAAAAAACACACTCGTGATTTGTATGTTGAAAGAAAAAATGTGGCACGTCCTAAACCATGTGTTTGCCTATTGTGATGCTTCTTCTCGATGATGCTACGTCCTGACCTTCTTGGGAATTTGGCTGGCGTCCGCCTCATAGGCTTGAACTTACCCCCTAGCTTCCCTACGGCAATGGTGTAAAAGTAGGATGCGCATTTAAAGGAAACGGGACAAAGCGCTTGCGCATATGGGATATACTGACCTACGATGAACGTCAAAATCAAAGAACCATGTTTTGCACATATATGAAGTATGGATATGGATCGCTCAAAAAGTAGCATTGATAATGAGGTGTGGATTATAGTTCCAAAACCATTTACGGTATTGTTCTAATTATAACCTAGTGTCCAGCCGCAAACTACAGTGAGGCATATACGTACGCTTTAGCGCGGTAATTTAATTCAATTCGCTTCTATCATTACACTATATAAGATTACCGTAAAGTCCACTCTGCCCCCACCGAAAAAAATTGTCTCGTGTTTAAACGAGCGTATCTTCGTAATCATGAACGCAGCTGCATGCGTGCCGTTCTTTAAAATCCTGTTGCCTGGAATACCAGCTCTTTCCTGAAATGCTAAACAGGATGTCGAAGATGCGCTAGTTTAAAACACGAGACATTTTTTCGTCCTCCAGCTGAAAAGCGCATTTTAGTTACTACCTTCGTCAACTACTTGAAGCCATGCAGGTGCTGATTACATGCACTTTTACGGCTCTAAATTTATCCTTGGCATGGATACAGTTTCAGAAGTTTGCAGATCTTCCATCAGCAGGTTGTACCCACAGTATTTTAAAGCTGCATTGCTGGCAAATGCCAGAGCGCTTATCGGTATTCACAACATACTCAGCGGATCATTTAGTGTGCTAATGCGCGGCTTCTGGATATATATGCATGCATGCACCCTATTAGTGTATGCGCTCGGCGCCATCCTTGGCGATTGCAGACATTCTTGCCGATTGAGTCGTTGTATTTCTGTTAAACTATACTGCTGAGTGAGCGTGGTTGCAAAAAATTCGCGCGCTATCCGTTCGGCACCCCCCTCCTTCAATTTCTGGATACGCGCCTGAATACTAGGATGAGGCTGATCGTATGAAGAAGGACTGTGAGTCCATTGGATAATCCAAGCTGAAATCCAGCGATGTAGCGATCGTGATCAGCGGAGGCCGCTTTAATCCAGCACTATATTCCACCCAGCCCGTACGATCCGTGGATTAGGGGTATCCAAGCTACTATAATGTTGGTAACGTGAGCACGATTACCAGACCACTGATCTCATGTCTGAGTCTTCGTAATTGTATTTGGCATACATGCAGCCACCGTGAAAACGTAGGCGCATATCCACAACATGCAGAACGTTAAGGAGAAGCTAAAGTACTGAGCAATGCAACCAATAGCGACACAGGCGTCGCCCCAACCTTCTCGCACCGTCACCGTGGCATTGACATCAGTAGACACCGGCAAAGCCTCAAAGCCGACAGCCGCGGCGAAACCGAGGCAGAGTATGGCGAGGTAGAGCTGCAGTCGATGTACGTACTGGTGGTATGCCCTAGTGAGCAATATGAGCAACACAGCGGAAAGGGCAGCCAGACATCCGATGACGGCAAAGGCTGTGTGTTCAGGTAAATCAGCAGGAGCGTAGTACTGCGACTGTTTTCCGTGGTATATTCATCTTTAATACACGGATGGCAATCAGCACCAAAGCCACCAGACTTTTAATGTACACACATCTGCATGACCTATGCACCGTGCGACACTCTTGTATCTATATGGCGACACCAAGTCTTATGACTGACAAAACCGCAGACTTCAACTCCTACATTAAAACTAAATACATAGGATTATTTTCTGCTCTCATGATAGTACATGAAATACATAACATACATAACAGATGACTAAGTACTATTAAAATAAATACACACTAACATATGTGATCAACCCAGCATACATGTAGGTCTGACCTTCCCTCGACACAGGAGGAGGGATGAGAAGGGAGGGAGGAGGGATATGAAGGGAGGGGAGGAGGGATAAGAAGGGAGGGGAGGAGGGATAAGAAGGGAGGGGAGGAGGGATAAGAAGGGAGGGGAGGAGGGATAAGAAGGGAGGGGAGGAGGGATAAGAAGGGAGGGGAGGAGGGATAGGAAGGGAGGGGAGGAGGGATAAGAAGAATAGGGGAATAGGGTAAGAATGGAAGGGGAAGCTCAATAATAGACATTTTTTGGGGGGGTGGGGGTGTTGGTATTACTTGGTTACCTCTTTGCCGCATTAGTTCAATGGAACATTGTCACAACCTTTGCAGACAACACCCACAAACACCTGATCTTTTTGAATCACATGGAGAAGGATCGGGGTAGGGAGTATGTTACGGGGTGAAAAACAGGGCCTGGTAGACACTGCCAGGGTCCAAGCGCGCATGCGCTAGTCAGTTTGTCCCGGGTAACCGTAATTTCCTTTTGGAAACCATTCCGTATACTCGTCTGATTTCGCGATGGCGTATTCTGTTGAGTTCCGAGAAGCGGTGGCTTATTCTTTATCGTGTCTTAATGTCTATTGTCCTGAATGTCCACCCGGGGGTACAATTGGACACCCGGGTGGACAGCAAAAAAAGTTTTTGCCGTTCGGTCACGGAATGGACCTGGCTGCATTTAACGGTACTGACTTACAGAACAAGTCTTTTCAGGATTGGGCCGAGATAAGTAAGGCTTAAGTCCTTTCGGTACTCGTAAAATGACCCGTGCTAGCGGACCTATCCATTACGCTCCGACCGATCCGCATGCGCGGAGCGTAATGGATAGACCCGCTAGTACGGCTCGTTCTACATGTACCAAAAGGATTTAAGCCATGTTTATCTCGGCCCAATCCTGAAAAGACTTATACTATAAGCCAGTACCATTAAATGCCACTAGGTCCCTTCCATGACCGAACAGCAAAAACTTTTTTTGCTGTCCACCCGGGTATACAATGATACCCCCAGGTGGACTTACAGAACAAGTCTTTTCAGGATCGGGCCGAGATAAGTAAGGCTTAAATCCTTTCGGTACTCGTAAAACGACCCGTGCTAGCGGAACTATCCATTACGTTCCGACCGATCCGCATGCACGGAGCGTAATGGATAGGTCCGCTAGCACGGGTCGTTTTACGAGTACCGAAAGGTTTTAAGCCTTACTTATCTCGGCCCGATCCTGAAAAGACTTGTTCTGTAAGCCAGTACCGTTAAATGCAGCCGTGTCCCTTCCGTGACCGAACGGCAAAAACTTTTTTTGCTGTCCACCCGGGTGTCCAATTGTACCCCCGGGTGGACATTCAGGACAATAGACATTAACGAGCGAAATCAGACGAGCAGAATACGCCATCGCGAAATCAGACGAGTATACGGAATGGTTTCCAAAAGGAAATTACGGTTACCCCAGGTATTCTGTGACAAACTAGCGCATGCGCGCTTGGACCCTGGCAGTGTCCTGTTTTTCACCCCGTAACTTTAATAAAACAGGGCCTGGGAACGAGGCTAGGGGCAATATAGGAATGAAGGGAGATGGAGGGCAAGAATGCAAGAGTCACATGTGCAAAGGGAACGTTCTCCAGCTCCCCACCCCCTCCCCTTTTGCCCCTCCTTCCTCCCCACCCCTCCCTCTTGCCCCTCCTTCCTCTCCACCCCTCCCTCATGTCCCTCCTTCCTCTTCACCCCCTCCTTCCCCTCCACCCCTCCCTCTTGCCCCTCCTTCCTCTCCACCCCCTCCTTCCCCTCCACCCCTCCCTCTTGCCCCTCCTTCCTCTCCACCCCCTCCTTCCCCTCCACCCCTCCCTCTTGCCCCTCTTTCCTCCCCACCCTCTACCCCCCTCTCTCTCTCACCAGCCACAGACTCACACTTGTAATTCAGAGGAGAAGGAGCTGAGAGGAGACAGAGTACCACTGGTGAGGATGAGGGACCTGACCCCTTGGATGAGCAGCTCCTTCATGGCCAGGCCAGGGCTGAAGCACCAGTAACTAGGTATTCTAGAAGACAACATTGACCATCTGAATATTATGGAGCGATACCTTACTGAAGGAGGGAGCAGTGTAGTGAACAGCCACAATTTGCACAATGCACGCTTGTGCATGCAGTGAGCCAAGATTTGTCTAGAACGGTCAACGTTACAGTATATAAAGATTGATATTATTTTTGTATAGTGTCTTTGATTCTGCTGTGATTGACTATTATTACATTAAGTTAATGTTTATTTCAAATAATTTCGAAGCTGTAATATGGTGGTCCTCGTAGTGGTCCTATAGAACCGCTGCCTGGAGATTAAAGGTAAATATATTGAAAAATAGTTGTATGCTGTACCTTCGTTGTCAGATTTCCATTTGAGCTCATTGTAATTGAAATATATTCAAGTGAACAAAATAACAGTACAAAACGTGACTGAAAATCACATAGTGTCCTTGATTTTAAAGGAATCATTTTTTAACTCAATACAACTCAATTCCTTCAGCTTCACTAGTAAGCAGACATCTTGAGGTTGCAAGCATGAAAATGAATTCCTTCTCATGCTTGTAACCCCAAGATGTCTCCTTACTAGTGAAGCTGAATACTTCTGGATAGCACACAGACTTGATAAGGCTTTGAGAAGTATGACATACACCTTTCATTCTGGAAGCAGTTACTTACTCTACCAGCTCTGTATTTATTCTTTAGCTGATGTTGCTGTCTGGTCTCTTTCTATGATTTGTGCCATCTGTGGAGAGATTACAACCTCACATTGTTCACATACCCTCAGCAATGCACTGTACGCTGAATTGATGTGTCTGGGATCATACAAGAGCTGAAGAGATGGTGGTAAACCACAACCAGTGGATATTGAGGCATGCACAGTCATGTACTGTGGTACTAATGATAACACTGCTGGTAGTTTTTTTCCCCCCTGCATGTACTTAGTTGCTGATATAAAACATCCATTTCACTACTATCAGGGTGCTCCGAGCGTTTAGTACTAGTTGTGCAATATTATCCTTTTCTTTCTCAGGAAAATCAATTCTTTAATCCAGTTTTAGTTTCTTCTGTCTTGCAGAACGAAAATCTATTTGACTCACTGACAAATATTCAACCGATTTTTGAAATGATGGCATGATTTACTCGCACATTTGCTTTGTGTGCTGCTGTGTTGCATGCGCTTGGATTCTAGCGGCAGTTTTAATATTGAGTAAAACAGGACAGCTGCAATGTGTGTGCAAGTTTCACCCAGACCATGCATGCAATTGCAATGAGCGCAAATAACTTATCCAGTTTGTTCTAAAACAACCCTGTCCCAGCAACTAAAAGGGGTTTCCTTGAAAGACTGAGAATAACGGACCTAAATAAACACAAATGCAGACAATGTGATTGTACGTTTCTATTCAGACTTAATACCCGTCCTGTAGTCACATACTTTCCCGACTGAGACGACTGATGTGCGTTTGTACGTCTTTCACCCATCCACTAACAAACTGATTATAAGCCTCCAGAGATTTATGGGCTTTGAACTGTTTGATAGTTATAAAACTGGTCTGCAATACTAAATATGATACCAAATCGCATCCACTACCGGTAAACTGCATGGTGGTACAACGTCCGATTTTTCTCCAACGAAGTCAGATGAAAACGGATTTATAACCCACCGATTGGATGCTTCGATTTTATCTAGATATCGAGCCTTTGCATCTGGAGGCAAGCTATCTGCATACAAAGACAGCTTTGACATGCTTTACGTTTAAAAGAGCCGAATACCCGAACACCAATATGGCGGATAATTGATTACGTCAACTAATATATCCCACATGATTGCAAGTGTGATGTTTTCCACTGTAGACATTAAGTATACAGCAACCCAACTAAGCATATCCATGCATATTGTTTTATTGCACAATCACACCAGGACGAGTAATCTTGAAGTGCGAAATATCATACTTCGTTCCATCCGGATCGAAAAGCATTTCCTTCAAAATGCGTCCAATCAATGGGATCATTTTGAATCCCCAACCCCCAGTAAACACAGCCACATTGGAGCAGTGGGGTATGTAGTCGAGTACGAACATATTGTCTGGAAGGTTGGTCTGAAGACAAGCCCCAGAGAACATCGGTTGGTTGTTGACGCCTCTGACGTGATCTTTGATGAATTTGCTTGTACGATTAATGCAGTGCGGGGCTGGGAGTGGCATGCGTTGGTTCGGATTTGTTATTCGACGAACATGCAGCATTATCTACGGCGATGCGAGCCATGTTTGGCGGTCCCCACGGCACCGGCGGGAAGCCATAAAAGAGATTGGACTCTTTCCAATCTTTGTTGTCGTCTTCGGCAAACTGAAACCACATGCATTTAAAAGGATGCCCTACGAAGGGAACCTTGCTATCGTCTGTTTTGTCGTACAGTAATATCGGATCGCAAGCGTAGTAGGCAGAAGTCATTTCCCAAATATCTAGATTGAGCTTCAAATTGAAGGAAGGCTCAAGGATGTCATTGACGTACGCTCCTGCTGTGATCACGCACTTATCAGCTATCAAGACACCAATGTCGATGGCGCTAACATCTGGGCTGCCGATCTTCACGCTCACCTGAATACAGCCATCATTTATTACGTGCACTCGTTTAACAGTGGCATATTGCAACACTTCGACTCCATGTTTCTGTGCCAAGTCTAACAAGACTCGAAGTGTGAGACTTACGTTTATGCACCCGTTGTCTGGCGCCCACAGCCCTTGGTACGATGACGGCAATTTGCTGAATGGCATTTCTTTCATAATGTCTTCCGACGACAGTATCACGTATTCCATTCCTAGGCGCTCCAAATTTTTAATGCATGGGATCTAATAAATTGCCTTCTGGGCCATCTTCATAAGTAGGGTCACCAAAGTTCAGCAATCCTGTCTTCATGATGAGTTTAACACCAGCTTCTGCTTCCAGCTCATTCCACAACTGAATGGATTCCTTTGCTAAGTTCGCCATGAAGTCTTCTGTATACATGGTACGGAACATGCGTACCAAGTCGTTGGAGCTCCCTGACTGGTTGAAGAAAGTAAATCGCTCCAGTATTAGAACCTTTTTACCAGTCTTAGCTACGTTGTATGCAGTGGCGAGCCCCATCGGACCGCCGCCGACAACTATCAGATCGTATCTTTTATGCTTGCTCATTATTGACTTATAGCGAATGGGTAGACAACATCTGCTTATAACTTATAAACTCTGGTGCGTTTGGGCACGCATGCGCGACATAATTAACGGTAACATGCAACGGCACAGTTCAGTGATAAACCGTTCCGCTTCGCCGAGTCCACGGTTGGCATGGCCAGAAATTGCATGCCTTCATTACTAATTCCTGACGCGTTACGACGTTTTTCCCGTTTCATTACCGTGCACGCGTCCATTGAAATGTATGGAGGATGACACTCTTTTGATCACTGTCACTCAGGAAAAGATGCCCATGACAAGGAAAAAGAATTTTATGATGAAGAGGATCATAAGGTATACCTCTGTCGTTAAACAAAAAAATTAGCCCTCTTCCTGACGCTTCCTCATCAGAATTTCAGTGTTTCCATAGACATGCATGTATGGAATTTGATTTTAAAAATGAGGGTTTTTCAAGACATTTATGCTTCCTGACGAAAATCCAAGCTAGATATCAAAAAGGAAAGACTAACTGCTGTTAGTAAAACCATTAGGGCTGGAGTGTGACATATTCTAACATTCATGACCCTTTTACCCTCGCTTCCCTGATCACTTTTATCATTAAGGTTCATATGTCTTTGTAAATACCAATATTCAATAATAAATCGACAAACGCCGCGTGCGTGCCCTGCCGCGATGAAGGTTTTCAAACAAGAAGACACAAATCACCGACCACGGTATGAATCCTAGCAACGAACGTTCGATACTTAATAGCTTGTTACACATGTGCGTCTGATTTCGACTGTTGTGCGTGTGCATGGGTGGCAATATAGATGCGATTGTACTTTTTTTTTGGTAGTAGGCCTACTCGGCTGCCCTAACATTCTTTTTAAGCCCTAGCTGTAGGGCGCGATCATGTTTGGAGTGTTTTAGCTACCTATATGTACATGTACATGGATTCTACAACGGCTTGTTTTGGTTGCGTTGCGATTCGATTCCGGCTTACTCACCTATATTGCCAATTCTACCACAAGGAGTTCGTGGATGTAATCCCTATAGCAAAGCCACATTTTTGCACCTGCTCTACCTTCATTAATATTTGTAAGGTAGGGCATGTCCTTACGTGCAAACCTGACGCCATATTTTTGTTCTATTTTTTTGTTGCAACTAATAGTACTTACGTATCTGTATCTGTGCGTGTCTATATATTTTTTCATCTCTGCAGAATGAAAACTACCAATACAGCAAAACAGTTCCACAGAGACGAACCTTATAAGGATATATCACGTGAGGAATACATGTGGTAACAACCTACTTTTTTACTATATCCACATGGGGAAGGTGGAAAGGGTGACAGCCTTGTGAAGGTGGAGGGAGGTAGTTTTGTGAAGGTGGAGGGAGGTAGCCTTGTGAAGGTGGAGGGAGGTAGTTTTGTGAAGGTGGAGGGAGGTAGTTTTGTGAAGGTGGAGGGAGGTAGCCTTGTGAGATAGCCTTGTGGAGGTAGAGGAGAGAGTGCCTTGTGAAGGTGGATGGGAGATATCCTTGTGGAACAGTTGGGAAAAGATAATACATGTAGGGCCTTCTCCCTAGAGATGAGGAATTTGATAGCACATCCCAGAGGCAGCCACTGGGATATGAATCAAATTAAGTTTAAAGGTTTCTGATGTAGGGTACAGTTAGGAGATAGATTCACGTGTTACCAAATTAAGTTTAAAGGTTTCTGATGTAGGGTACAGTTAGAAGGAGATAGATCTACGTGTTACATGCATGTAGATGTAGGACCAAAGAATAATTGTTTAAAGTGGCTATAATTGTCACATCCTGTGGTGTCCACCTTTATTAGTTTGGTTAGAAAAACTCCTTGGTTTGGTTGTACACATAGCACAGACACCAGTTGTCTGCCAGGAGAGGAGGCTTACCTACATGACCACCTGGTATGGACCAGGGACTGGACACAAAGTTTTGCATCTCATGGACTGCGCCAGCCACCCTTCCAACATGCACCTGGTGAAAAACTTCAGCAACAACTCAAATGGAAGGCTTTATGTGGTCTAGCTATATGTACATGGCTCTGCAGATGTATGTAATAGGTAATGTAACAGTTGTGGTGTGGCATTTATATTTATTTGGTTATGTATTGGTTGTGTATGTGTGTGATAAATGTGGAAAGTTCAGAAGGTATTACATGTACTAACAGAGAATGTAGCTGACCCAAAATCTTTGTGGTCACCTATTTAATTAGGGTGGTGGCATGTGGTCATTAGTTATGGCTGTTATGTAAACGTTTCACATGCATGGCCCTCAGGACTAGTACATACTTGTAGTTTCTATCCAGCATCCTTGCCATTGTGTATGAGTCATGATCACTAGGCTTCATGCCATCGACCATCGATCTGTTCATTGATGACAGATCAGAGCTGCATCATGGCATCCTTTTTTGTGCCATTGCTTTAGTATTTGTAGGAGTAAATTAGATAGACAGGTGCATGTATGTGATCTTTTCTTCAACTGTATGCCCATGCAAGTCCTGTGTCAAGTGTGTGTATGTGTGAGTGTGTATGTGTGTGTGTGTATGTGTGTGTATATGTGTGTGTATTTGCATGTACATGTGTGCGTATGTGTGTGTGTATTTGCATGTACATGTGTGTGTGTGTGTGTATTTGCATGTACATGTGTGTGTATGTATGTGTGTGTGTGTATTTGCATGTACATGTGTGTGTATGTATGTGTGTGTGTATTTGCATGTACATGTGTGTGTGTGTGTATTTGCGTGCATGGTATTTGCATTTGGGTGTGGGTGCATGTGCATTTCCTTCCAGCCGCTCAATCATAAAAAAGTAGAACACATGGCATAACAAACACACACATCTCAGGCCTACTGCCGAATACGTTTATGGCTGTTCATCCTTCTTGTATACCCTAGCCAAAATTCCGGCGGAGCTGGATAGAAATGAGTACAGAACTTAACCTCGTAGCAGATATTGGGTCTGGGAACGAGACTGCTATGGAGTGCCAATGGCCCTTTGCATGAAAGATCGGAAGTACGATAAACGTCACGTCTGGAGTAAAAACCACAGCGGTTGCCTAGAGACATTGTGTCACGTCTGCGGACCTTTGCGTAATAAAATGGCAACGCTCGGAGTCTGCCAGTAGCGGATCCAGGGGGGGGCTAGGGGGGGCTATAGCCCCCCCCTCCCCCCCTCAAATTAAAAATTCATAGCATACTTGCATGGGTGTTTTAGGTGATGATACTAGTAATTCAGTGTAGAAATAACACAGCGCTCCCCCATACCCCCTAGCTGGGCGGGAGGGGTGCCCCCCTCCCGCACCCTCCCCGGGACGGCTCCGCCTACAGCCAGCCCCTCCCCTTTTTAGCCCCCCCCAACCGTCCATGCTGGATCCGCTACTGTCTGCTCAGACATTGATCCTTCGGACGATCCAGTTCCTGATCAAACTATGCTGCCAACAGTAAGTTTGACCGATTCTGACATACCCAGAGCCTTTTTAAAGCCATCCATTTAAAAAGGCTCCGGGTATGTCAGACTCGGTCAAGCTTACTGTTGGCAGCAGAGTTTGATCAGGAACTGGATCGGCCGAAGGATCACCGTCCGAGCGACTACGAGCGTTGCCATTTTATTACGCAAAGGTCCGCGAACGTGACACAATGTCTCTAGGCAACCGCTGTGGCTTTTACTCCAGACGTGACGTTTATCGTACTTCCGATCTTTCATGCAAAGGGTCCATCGATCCATATACAGTCATTAATCGACGATATACAGTATAATAGGGCCAGGACACAGTGGAGAGTCCAGCTGTGAATATCCGCCGCCATGCGTATGTTAATTCTTTAGCTAGTCAGTGGAAGGCAATATCCTTAACACACCTCCACGAGAACTTCTAGTATTATCAAAAAACAAGCCAGTCGACGTCATCGTGGTCAACGTCAGAGCGCGCGCGATGCACATGCAGATAGATATATATACAATACATGTCATATAATTATAATTATAATAATATAGGGACGGAATCGCCCATGCATCTTAACGAGCGAGTCTCGTAGTCACACCTATATATATCATATTATGTAGTAGCTACTCCACAGCAGCGGTTCTATTAGCTCGACCTTCGCTATCCAGTTGAAGTTCGATGTTGTACGTCTGGCTAGCGAGACTAGCGTATACCAAGAATTAGATTGATAGCGAGTGTAGAGCTATTACATTGTATATCCACAATACTATCAGATGGGTACAAATCTTGGTATAGTCCTAGGCTTGATACCCGACCCTCCGCCAAAAGGCTACGCCCAACTACTATACAATGGATCAAAATGGTTAAATAACAGATCACGAGACCTCTAGAATGCATCCAATGGCAGGGGCACGAGTACAACTAAATGTTTTGAGTTGCGCATGCGTATGCTTAGATCACTAAAATCGACGATAGCTGTAGTTTGGAAGGATTTTATGTAACAGCGATGCCTATTCCTAACTTCCCTGCCATGCAGACATACAATGCATTTATTAAAAGACAATAACAATTATATATTTTTATAAATTAATTAGCAGTTTTAATAACGTGATAAATCTCTAAAGTACCTAGTGAGTTTAATGGTGCAATTAGATTTTTTTTATCACAATCGTACGCCGAGTTATGCATCGATGTCCACAATTTCTGGACATGGATTGTGCATGGGTGATTGCATGAGGTGGGCAATTCAAGTAATGCACATTATAGCGTGTCACATAAACTGATGTCATGTTACAATGTTTAGAATGAACTATAGAATGCTATCGTACTCATCGCAAAGTCACGCAAAGCTTTCAAAGCTGTCAGCACAACATTTTCTTTTAATGCATGGAAGTTTTTATCGAGAGTGGCGTGTGTAATTCTCACAGGGTTTGACCAAAATGAACATGACCCGTACTTCTGACGATAGGATCGCTTAGATTTTATCGTATGTATTACAAGAAGTCAAAAATGGGCATTGGTAGAAGTCATCAAGATTTCTTAATTACTTTCAGATCGGCTTTCTTAAGGAAAGAATAGTGCAGTGAAGATTAAACGCTACTTGTGCTGATGAATGGCGCGAGGAGACTCAGACTGACCGTTTTTCGGCAGCCCATAAGAAAGTCATTTTAATGTTATCGTTATCAGTTATTATTACATACATGTACATGCAAGGGTACAGGTACGGTATACGGGGTATAATAATAAATTAACCGGTGTAAGCGCGTTTTATAGGGACCCCTACCCCGGGTCCCAATAACGCTATATAGCGAAATAGGGACCCCGGACCCATATCGCTAGTGTTATGAGGACCGCTTCACCCCATGCAGATATCTCTTAACAGGAGCAGTAGTTGTTGGGAATGGCATTTTAATAGGTGATTTCTCATTGCACCTGCAAATTGTCTCCTTGTGCCAGCAATGTGCTTGTCACTAAGTAGCCAATTCTTCTTTATCCATCAATATCAATTTCAGTTCTTTAACCCAGATGTCACTTGAAATTTCTTTTTGTGGAATTAGTATCTGTTCTTCCTGCATGGTCAGAAGCCTCCTTACCATCGATAGCCTCTTCCTGTTAAGAGAATATTAGTATAACAGCCTATATAGGTGTAAATATTCATATAGGAGGTAATAGAACCACCTTCCTTGACTCTGGAATACACTTCCACATGATACAACCTCAATAAATCCTTAAGACCTTGTATGGTTTGTACTGGAACTACTTTTTCACAAAGTATGACCCATTCTTGCGTACAGTAAGGCAGTGTCCAATAGGATACTGTACATGTCCTTCAATGACATGCAATATGCTATGCACTTCACAAACCTCCGAAGCTTTTTTGCATTATTCCTTTGACAAGGGTCACAAGTTCTTACCTGTGGCATTATAACAAAACAAATGTTAATTTTAATCAGTATTTTCAGTAAAAATTGATTCAACCGCTTACATATGCACACACTTCATTATACATATCTGGCCAGTACATGTAGTATAACGTTCCGTTATTTCAGACAAGGTTTTGTCCCTTCCAAGATGAGCCAAATCATGAATACTGCTAATTATTCGTGTAACTAAGCGAGGTTTCTCTTTTCCACTTCCACCCACATAAAATAGCCTTCCAGCCTCAGTAACAAAATACTTACATATCTTTCTCAATCCATGTTAGTACTGCTTATCAGCATTGTCAGGGTACACTCATTTAGCAAGATAGTTAAATAGCTCTTTACATGGATACTTCTCCTGGCAACTTTCATTCGTAGCTTCATTCATTTCACACCTCACGTGGATATAGTCGAAGTGTGAAGTGTGCTCACAATTTCGCTACCGCTGTTCCATAATTGATTCATATATAACATGCCTTACCTATGGGGTCCCTAAAGGGTCCCTTAATCCCTAGTAATATAGGGCCATGAGGCCCCCCCAAAACACTAGCGTTTTAGGGACGGGGTCCCTAAAACGCTGGGGTCCCTAAAACGCTCTTACACCGCGGGCTACTTGTATGTACAAATACATATAGCTTTACAAAATAATTATAGTTAGGTTTATTAACTCACAAAATGTTAACAAACTATATTACAGGCCACATCCCCGCTTGGCAGACAATGGGCCGGGTTCGAATTTTAATTGATAGATAGAACGACAAATTAGATAGCGCTGTTTAGTCTAGAAGTTGCATATTGAAGTTTATATGACAAGAGGTAAAAAGTCATCGTAGATTAATTAATTCGTGCATGTCACAGACATTGTCTGTTCAAATCCTCTCGTGGTCAGAGCTAGCACATGTATGAGGGACTAGGTTTATATGGCATCGGATCAGTCAGTTCGGTACGGTGTTGCATCCTTTAATCAGATTTCCCCCGCATTTTTTGCTCGCCCATGCCATTCGTACGCTACACAATCGTTAATCGTCAGATTTGCTGACACTAATAATTGTCGCGATCAATGTCACGTGAGTGTGTACAATCTTGCAGCTGCTTGCTTGTCATACTAATTGTCGTGATCAATGTCACGTGAGTGTGTACATTCTTGCTAAAGCAACGTTGCGCGAGCAGCGCTTAGTACAGACGCCTTTTTGATTGGTACGTCTTCTTTTGCACCGTAAATGCACTCTCTTCACGCAGCACAAGTTTACACTGTGCACGTGCCTGCAAACGCGGATAGCAGTTTTCTGCGACAATGTGTTTCGCACCTTATAAAAACTGCATCCTGCTAGTAGTTGCAAGGAAACAATGCTTGCATGCATACTATACATCTATCTGCTGCATTCTGCACTGTATCCATATACCATGCATGCAACCATTTTATACAAATATAGGTGCACATGCACATGCATACGGTGGCCCTGGAGGTCGCGCGACCAAACACTGCACGACACGCGATTTTGTGATTGAACAATATAGCAACGGTCCGATTCCGCGATCGAGCGATGTAGCAACCGTCCGATTCTGCGATCGATCATTGATCCCATTCCGCGTCCAAACAACCGTCCACTTCCGCTACCGTACATCAACGCGAACTAGCATTGATCTATTTTTGGGATCAAACAACGGTCTATTTTTGGGATCGACCAGCCGAACGTTTCTCAGACCGACCTGCCAAACGTACTATGGGATATACATGTAGGCGGTACCTTCCATGACGTCACCGAAGATACTACTTCACAGAGACGATCCGGGCCGTAAGTTATCACTAACAGGTAACAAATTATGCATATACACGCACATGCAGGACTAATAGTACTGGAGGCAGCAGAAGACAATCCTGGTCATACTCGCGTATCAGCGGCTATTAAATGCACCACGTGGTTGACAGTTGAGTAAGTGTGTCACTATGCTGGCTACATTGGTGCAGTACCAGTAAACCAACAGCATCGCTATACCGCTCCGCTATACCTTCAGGCTAACATGGCTCAAGAAAAGGCTCGCTGCACAGCATGGGACTAGAACGGCGCAACGCTGCGACGCCTTATACACAGGATATTAAGGTCAGTACTTTGCCGAGCTACGAATATACACAGTGGTGTGATTGGGGAGCCATAGAATGAGCTGCAAATGTCCAACTGCTACCTCGGGTACCGGTCAATGTGGCGAATGTTCAAATGAAGTAGGCCTACTGATACACCATTCAAAGGTGCCCCATATTTGGGTGAGGCACACGTGGTCCTTGGCAGACACTCTTTTGTCACTCATCTAGATCCGCTGTGATGATGCTACTTGCCATAATGGATCCTGTTGGTTTATGGCTATGTGACTGACTAGGAGAACCTATGGATTTTGTGTTTCATTGCAGGGTCCAAACTGTTGTTGGCACATCGATGGGTATGACAAGCTCATCATGAAACCTTAGAGTTAGAGAATCATGACTATCCTCTTTTGACATATTGTATATGCATACAAAATGAAAAATTCAAGTGCAGAAATAAAAAATGAAATAATTTCATAATGCATTTAGTACATGCAAGTATTTGCATGTTTTGTTGAATCTTGTTAAGGATGAAAATGGCTCCTTCCCAGGCCCTGGAGAGGACCATATGTTACATGTAAAGAGCCAGGTATGCTGTTCCTCCAAGCCATTTGCCTCATCATAATCACCAGGTTACAACAGTGAAGGATCTGGAGGACCTCAACAGCAGGTGCATATCCCTTGATAGTTGCCATAGTGAGTTTATATATTTCTTTTTGTCCTGGCGGGATGCTCTCAAGTTTTTGCTGTGCCCAAGAGGACAGGTTCTCCAATTTGCTACATGAAGAACCACTCTTGGCTTGAGATTGAAGTAGCAATGCATATGATGTTACAGTGTTTCTGATGGAGCTTCCCTACAAACTGGTCATCATGTGAGCTCATGTCACAAAGCCATTCTTTCTGTTCCACAATCACTTCTTACATCGAACATCCTGAAGTATGCAATCCGAAATAAAGGAAACATGGACACACATACAAACACACATACACATGCAGTCACATATTAAGTAATCTTTGAAGATGTGACCACAAAAGCAGTGTGGAGTTTTGTTATAGCACTTGACTGTAACATATCAAACATACAGTCCCCAAAACACAGTCACACACACACACACACACACACACACAGCAGCACAGCCACATTTTTTAAAGTCATCTCTGAAGGTGTTGACCACAAAAGACAATCAAACACCTCAGTGGGGGGAGGATTAGTTGTTTTAACACATAATAGGAATAGAGCAACACAGGCACATGCACATAGCACATATCCACACAATAACAGCACATATCACACAAACATAGCACATTGATATCACACACATGCACGTGTACACAGCACACAAACACAGCACATATCACACAAACACACAGCACATATCACACAACACAGCACATATCACACACAGCATCTATGCAGGCACATATTAAGTAATGTTTTTTTATTTAAATGGTCTGCACAAACAAAAATTATGTAAACGTGCAATATAGATGCATGCATACGCTATCAAGGCATGTGACATGTATCTCACTCAAATATGGGGCACCTTTTAATGTTGCATGTATCCATACTTCATTTGAAGCATTCGCCACATTGACCGGTACCCGAGGTGGCAGTTGGACATTTGCAGCTCATTCTATGGCTCCCCAATCACACCACTGTGTATATTCGTAGCTCGGCAAAGTACTGACCTTAATATCCTGTGTATAAGGCGTCGCAGCGTTGCGCCGTTCTAGTCCCATGCTGTGCAGCGAGCCTTTTCTTGAGCCATGTTAGCCTGAAGGTATAGCGGAGCGGTATAGCGATGCTGTTGGTTTACTGGTACTGCACCAATGTAGCCAGCATAGTGACACACTTACTCAACTGTCAACCACGTGGTGCATTTAATAGCCGCTGATACGCGAGTATGACCAGGATTGTCTTCTGCTGCCTCCAGTACTATTAGTCCTGCATGTGCGTGTATATGCATAATTTGTTACCTGTTAGTGATAACTTACGGCCCGGATCGTCTCTGTGAAGTAGTATCTTCGGTGACGTCATGGAAGGTACCGCCTACATGTATATCCCATAGTACGTTTGGCAGGTCGGTCTGAGAAACGTTCGGCTGGTCGATCCCAAAAATAGACCGTTGTTTGATCCCAAAAATAGATCAATGCTAGTTCGCGTTGATGTACGGTAGCGGAAGTGGACGGTTGTTTGGACGCGGAATGGGATCAATGATCGATCGCAGAATCGGACGGTTGCTACATCGCTCGATCGCGGAATCGGACCGTTGCTATATTGTTCAATCACAAAATCGCGTGTCGTGCAATGTTTGGTCGCGCGACCTCCAGGGCCACCGTACATGCAAGTATGTAGGCCTACGGATATGTTTGACTATTCTTCGGGTAAATTGCACTTCAAAGCATTCATTACTGCAGCGGTGCAGACATGTTATCTTGCACCGTATTGTCTTGCATAATGCACAATTAACTTAACTTAAGTAATCGCTGACTATATATGACAGCATCATTGGTTTAACCATCGACCGCATGTATCGCAATGCATGCATGCACGAATAATGCTCGCAACTAGTGAAATGAAAAAGAAAAGCGTGGAAATTGCCAGGTATTCATGTATACTGATAGGACCTACGTATAAGCGTTGAAACAGACAACAACTTTGAAAGTAATGCCGCGAGTGGTATATTGACAAAGAGAATGACATGAGGCATGCATATCCTACGCGACACATCAAGTATTATAAATCCGCTGGGTTCGAGCAAGGATTGTAATAGATATTATAATAACCCTTTGTTCGAGCTACTAGCTGGTTCAAGTAGACAATGATAAAAGAACTGCTACATGCACATTGCACGCTGCATGCCATGAGGCATATCAGATATACTGTGTGCACGCATGATTTCTGAATGTTTGCATGGTCCATACTCAGTCTAGCACGCAGAATTATTTTGACTTTTCAATCCATGCACATATGCGTGGGCGTACTTATCGCAGTGCCACACCCTCACGCAGAAGCTTTGGCACGCGCACGCTGTAGATTTTACTATTTAATACCGCGTCCGCGAGTAAAGTGAGTCAGAATTAAGGGGAACTGATGTTCACATTGTAATTTATAAGAGCTGCAACTATCACAGTTTTGATGCACACAGTAGAAATGAACTAGTGTGGTACTACACTAACACTTATCATTTTATTCCTTTGTACCTATAAATTCAAAAGCATGCATGAGCTATCTATATCAATGCAGCTCTTTGGTTTCCTTGAAAATATAAATTACATGTAAATGCAGACTCGCAATGCAGCGTGAAAAGCAGTAAATTTAAACTGCACACGGTAATGTATAGAGTTCTATAGACACGACTGCTGACGAATTTTTTTTGCTCACGTGCAAGTGTAACTGATTTTTAATCAACACCGCGTCCGCGAGTAAAGTGGGTAAAATTAGGCCTTTTGGGGGAAAAGTAATAATAAAATAAAAGGTCCGCTGATGAGAATTTATCTTTTCAAATACAGGAATTTGAAAGTACAACTCTTGAGACAACATTGGGCGCATATCATTCGATGCAACAAATGCGGCAATGTAAAAGTGGTCCATGCCGATGAAAACATATCTCATAATCATAATAAGACGGCAATAATCACATTTTATGCGCAAGTTGAACTTTTAAACGTTCCAATGCTTTTTCAATTATATGCAATGATGTGTTCTGACGTCACCAATAACATCTTGCGTCATCTTTTAAATATTCAATGTGAAAAAAAAAAAAAAAACAACAGGATGACCGCGTATGTATGGGCCATTTCTGGATATGACTTGACTATAGTTTTCTTTTACAATACAAAGGCCACCGCATCATTGCATGTGACTTAAGTCACAATATACTTTTCAAAATAGAGTCATGTGCTTTCATAATACAGTCTACCCCCGTTAGTAGCGCCACGTTTGTTCCCTGCGCTACTACCGTAGAATGCGCTTTTAATGGGGGTGGTTAATTATGGTCAAATGAATGTATTTGCGTATGTAAACTGAGATCAGCAGTGTACACAACACTTGTATACATGTACATGTACTTAATGTAGAGCTTGAACCTTTTCAGCAAGCAGCAAAAGTGCCCTGTAGTCAGCTTCAGTAAACAAAGCTACGTTATCTCCTACAAATTGAGCAAGGCTTAAGGCACTCCGTTTTGCCTCTTCCAGTGGCACAATCTACATTATTTGGATCAGCCTCTCCATCACTTTCATCACCTCTATCTTCAATGTCTTGACCCATCAACCTGGCAGCTATTTGAGCAATGGTTTCAGCCCCCTCAGTTTCCATCTCACCTGGAGCATTCACCCACTCAGATGCACTCATGCGGGTTGTCCCATTTTCCACTGGCAGTCTATGGATAGCTGCAGTAATTGCTGTCAGCTGTGCACCTTCTGTAGCTTCTGCCACTGCCACTGCTGCCCTATCTGGCCTCAGACGATGGCACCACTCAGCAGGGAGAATGCCAGCCTTGCACCAGCAGTTGACTATAGTGGAGGGGGTAATTTCGCTCCATGCAGCAAGTAGCCATATGATTGCCTGAATTTGGAGATCAAAAACGTTTCATCAATCTGTTGTGTTTTTTAGACAACAAAGTATACTCACAAGAAATAAAATGGGTACTTAAATTACCTCCTTCACATTGACAAAGCTCGCAGATCTTGGGTGGGATCAATGTCATACTGGGTGACCATGTGGGTGGCAAGCTTGCTCTTGTACTGAGCCTTTAGTGCAGCAATCACACCCTGGTCCAATGGCTGGACGACTGATGTGCAATTGGCTGGAAAGAATAGCAGCAAAAGATTGCTCAACTTAAAGCAATCAAAGCTGCACACTTTGATCATTGGCATGTCCGACAAAACATGATTGTCAAGAAGCATCAGACATTGCCGCTTCTGTTGCCGTTTGAACTGCTCATTGACTTGCTTTGACCAGTCAGTAAACACCTAAGTATCCACCACAGAAACAAGATCTGATTAAAATGTATTTCATTTATACATGCATTAGTTTCTTCTTACATCTGTGCGCATCCAGGCACTTGTATTGGAGTAATACATGACCAGGCTGTTGGGGTTAAATGTTCTGCCAAAGCAACGTGGTTTTTTGTACTTGTGTATTACCACTGGCTTCAGTCGTTCACTTGCAGTTATATTTACAGCCAAAGCCACTGTAATACGGTCCTTTGCTTTCTTGGCACCCCGCACGTCTGCGGTGGTGGTGAGGGTGCGATCAGGCTGTAAAAAATATCATTAAAGTGTGCACCATTTCCCTTCCAACTGAATTATGTACATGTACCTAATAAAGAAGTCATATGTATATATGCATGTGCCTTGATCAATTCACTTACTGCTTGTCTGTAAAATAACCCTGTCTCGTCAATATTGAAGACATCCTCTGGTCGATACTTCTCAATTATACCAGACAACTCTCTCTGGGCTCTAGCCACACCTTGCTGGTCAGCACCACCAGCCTCTCCATGTAACCGCACGCTGAATACGCCATGCCGTCCTTTCCATCTAGAAAGCCAACCGTTGCTTAAAATAAGATGTCCATCCACAGTGAGATCATCATTGCTGGAAGCTGTTGGTGATAACTGTCTGCTGCTAACTGTGGGTGTGGCTGCCACTGGCTGGCTGCTAACTGTGGGTGGGGCTGCCACTGGCTGGCTAATTGTGGGTGTGGCTGTCACTGGCTGGCGGCTAACTCGAGGTGTGGCTGTCATGATCACTGGCGGTTAACTGGAGGCGGGGCTGCCACTGGCTGGCTTCTAACTGTGGGTGGGGCTGCCACTGGCTGGCTGCTAACTGTGGGTGGGGCTGCCACTGGCTGGCTGCTAACTGTGGGTGGGGCTGCCACTGGCTGGCTGCTACTAGCTGTAGAAGTAACTGGTACTGGATTCAAAGAAGATGTGGAAAGATGGATACCCAACTCCTGAGCTAACTCGGCAGCTTTTGTGAGTAAAAGAGCATCCGATAGCACACCACTGCGCGCACGTACACTAAAGTGAGAAAGATCATCGTTTATTTTATGCATGCTACTTTCGAAAGGAGCATGCTTTATTTACCTACTGAACCATGTGTAAAGCCCTAAATCAAGAAGCGGCCATTTGGGCCCCCTCCTCCTGCATCTCTTCGCCTCCGGTCCATCAATATCCATCTCATGGAAGCCAGCCCGGACGTATTTGCCAACAACTGAGCAATGGATCTCTTTGCCTGTCTTCAGTTTGAACCAGACTGCGACCATGTCTTCAGAATGACCCGTTTCCACCTTTCTTCGTGCAATCATGCGCTTATCATCAGCGGTCAACTTGGTCTTAGGCTTTGCTCCCCTTAACTCGCGGACATCATATGGCCAGTATTAACAAAAATTAGCCTTCTTTCCTTTTATAGTGCGTCGTGTTGCATGCGAGCGGATTTATTGTGCGCCTTTCGCTTGTCTTTGTGCGCCTTTCGCTTGCCTTTGTGCGCCTTTCGCTTGCCTTTGTGCGCCATTCGCTTGCCTTTGTGCGCCATTCGCTTGTCTTTGTGCGCCTCTCACGCGTCTTTGTGCGCTATTCTGCGCATTGTGCGTGTAGCGCTTGTCAGTGATCTGCGCTGCCTTTTGCTATCGTTCATCCTTACCATTATACATGACCGATAGTTTCAACATGCATGTATGAATAATAATGATAAAGCTACACGTACATGTACCACCGCACTACATGATTTATTCAACACGGCGCTACTAACGAGGGAATGCGCTACTAACGCAGTGCGCTACTAACGGGGGTAGACTGTATAGCGTTTGAACTGCTTGGAAATACGTTACGTAGAAGGTACAAGACGTTTTCCATTCCAATCCTCTAACGGGTATCGCGGACCAAACTGAAAAAATCAGTTGTGACTTAAGTCACAGAGCTTTGAACGGTCCAATTTGTAGTATTTTCTACTAGTACCTATGACTGTTTATACATGAAATTGAACGCCAAAGACTTTCCATGTAACCGCGGCACGAGCCATATCCAGAAATGGCCTATACATACGCGGTCATCCTGGGTTTTTTTTCCACATTGAATTTTAACTCTAAAAATAGATTTGATTATAATGTGCATTTTTCATGAAATAAACATTAAGCACCCTTCTACTAAAATCAAGACAAATAAATTAATTTCAACCACACATAATTTTTCATATAATTATGTATTTAAAAGATGACGCAAGATATTATAAATATCATCTACAATACCTTTTTAATAATTCATCACGTCTACTGACGAAACTTTTGCTCACGTGCACATGTAATTTAATTTAATAGTAAAATAACTTATATTAAGTCTACATTTATACTGACAGTGTAGGTGTGCAAAGACAACACACAATGCAATGGTTTCGCTGTGAATAGGTGAGTGCGGTACGCCCACACATGCAGCGTGCTAGATCTAGAATATGGACCAAACATTCAGAAATCATGCGTGCACACATGCAATATGTTGTCTACTTGAACCAGCTAGTAGCTCAAACCAAGGGATATTAACTATTACAATCCTTGCTCGAACACAGTGGATTTATAATATTTGATGTATCGTGCCAAGTGGGATATATGCCTCATGTCATTCTCTTTGTCAGTAGCACTAGCTACTCGCGGCATTACTTTCAAAGCTATATAATAAAGTGGTTGTCTGTTTCAACGCTTATACGACAATATACATGAAAAAGCTCGCCGACATGTATAGGACTTAATTCCCAGCCAACGCTCAGTTACAATTTCCACGCTTTTCTTGTTCATTTCACTGCTGGCGGTAGATGGTGATCGAATTATGCTGTCATAGTCTGCGATTAATAAAAAGTGTGCATTATGCAAGACAATACGGTGCAAGATAACATGACTGCACCGCTGCTAGACTCTAATGAATGCGTTGAAGTGCAGTTTACCCATGCATTTACGCGAAGAAAGTCAAACCAGCTCTGGGACTTTTGTGTGCTAGAGCAATATGCATGTTGTCTATACTTCAACCAGCTATAGTAGCTCGAACCAAGGATTATTAACAATACTGATATTATATACACAAGATATAGAAAACATTCTCTCTGAGAAAGTTGGTGGTATATAGGATTTGAAGGCAATGGTGGTGTAAAAAGGAAGGGAACAAGGGATCAACGATGATACGAATTTTTTTTAACAGTCCTATATTTATCACTTTTGTAGTACGTACATTTACATTGCTAAATATAGGACTGTTAAAAAAATTCGTATCATCGTTGATCCCTTGTTCCCTTCCTTTTTACACCACCATTGCCTTCAAATCCTATATACCACCAACTTTCTCAGAGAGAATGTTTTTTATATCTTGTTCCCTTCATTTTTTTTTACATTGCAAGGCCGTAGACAAGGGGGGGCTTGGGGGGGCTTGAGCCCCCCCAAAATTTCCTTGAAAAAAAAATTAAAAATGTTAACCGTATCTCGTATAATTAGAATTAACCACTTACAGATTGATATCGGTCGATCTTGAGTTGTAGGGTGTACGACGACGTACTATGTCACTGTTGAAATTCTTTAAGAAGCAAGGTAGCGCATCGTCAAACGATCCATCGCACGATGATTTGCCATGCACTAGCAGTAGCTGCAGCAACAACACGTGCAAGCGTGGTGAATATTGAAGTGAGCCAAGAATGTGAAAGTACTAGTGATGCAGTTACTGATTTTACATTACCGGCCCGTGTTCGAATTCTTCCTCCTACGCCCGACCAACCAAAAATAAACTTTCCAAAGAGCGTTTTTGGTGCACAACGGAGAGGATTCTCACCAACATGGTATGAAAAATATCCATGGTTGCATTACATTCTAGAGGAAGACGCCGTTCTCTGTTTCTATTGTGCTAGTGCTGTTCAACACAAAATGGCAATGACTGGCTATATGGATAGCTTATTAAGTCATACTGGTTTCACCAATTGGAAGAAAGCTGTTGATAGATTCAACAAACACGACCAATCTGCGTCACATCGAAATGCTGTTAGCATGGTTCTTGCAGCTAGCAGCCTCTAAAGCTTCTATGGATGTAGGTTTACAATAAAGATTATAAAGAAAAACAAGCTCAGAACCGCAAATGTCTGCTCGCAATTGTATCAACAGTTCGCTTTCTTGCACGTCAAGGGCTTCCTTTGCGTGGAGCATCTCGAGGCGATAGTTCTGGCAGTGGTGAGATAAACAGTAACTTTATGCAGCTCCTGCTTCTCAGAAAAGAAGAAATACCAGACCTTGATGCATGGCTTGAGAAGTCACAGGATCGATTTACAAGTCCCGATATTCAGAACGAAATTTTGCAGATTATGGCTCTGACTGTACTTCGTGGTATTACTGAAAGGCTAACAGGTAGATATTTCTCTATAATGGTTGATGAGACGACTGATATATCTAACGTTGAACAACTGGTGTTCTGCATTCGGTTTGTTGATGGTCAACTTAACTGCCATGAAGAATTCATTGGTTTGCACAGCATGGACTCTATCTCTGCAGACAGCATCATCCGAACAATAGAGGACATTTTGCTGAGGTTATCCCTTTCCCTTCAGAATTGTCGAGGACAGTGCTACGATGGGGCTAGTTCAATGGCAGGCTGTAAAACAGGTGTATCAACTACTATACTTCAAAAAGAGCATAGAGCTTTGTATACTATTGAAGAAATGACAAAGCTGATCAAAAAATCTCTACACATTTGGCTACACAGCTTTCCATCCTCCATTCTAATGTTGGACTTGAGGTATGGGATCTGAATGGAGGTGCCAAACTAAAAGGTATTGTGACATTCCTGCAGTCTCTTAATTCAGTAGAGAGTACCGAAGTCATCAAGCTGACAAAAATAATTCTAGTGATGCCTGCTACCAATGCAACCAGTGAAAGGTCATTCAGTGCCCTTCGACGCTTGAATACATGGCTCCGGAGTACTATGAATCAAGCAAGACTGAACTGGTGCATGATACTGCATATTCACCAAGATCAAACGGATCTGCTTGATATTCAGAGTGTAGCCAACGAATTTGTGGGTCGTAATGCCAGCCGTCACAGTATGTTTGGAGTTTTTGTTTGATTTAGTTTGTATGGCTGAAGACTTGTAAATGTTGTAAATTACATGCACGCACACATGTATGCAATTTTGATTCTTGTATAAGTTGTATCATTATACTAACTAACAATAGCATTCGTTGCTATACCGTATATAAGTTCATTATAACCGGGTCAATTTCTGCATTCAATGTTAATAACAAATAAGGAAAAAGATAAAGCGGCTGGGGCTTCGCCCCAGACCCCATTGGGGGAGCTTACAGCGCTCCCCCAAACCCCCTTTCTGGTAACAGGAGGGGGCACGCCCCCTCCCGCACCCACCCCCAGTCATTAAGCCCCCCCAAACTTTGAAAGTTGTCTACGGCCATGCATTGGGTTGCCTTAATATAACCAGGTACCAGTATGACATTGTGTACCTGCCCTCTAGTAAAGGCAAGTGCATTCATCAGAACCTGTACTTGTATGTACATTTAAGACACTTGTTTGGGTGAGGGGCCATTAGTAGTAGAGAGAAAAGGATCAGCCATTTATACCAGCTGTGTAGAAGTACCCACCAAAATGCTATGCATACCCATGTCCAGCTGTAGCAACACTGAACATGTCACTGCCTAGCAACATCATGTTTTGTGGTTTGTTTCTGACTATATGGAAGCAAACATCAAACTTATAAACTCCTGGGGTTATATATACCTTCTTTGGGATTTTATTCAATTGCCATTGATTATCCACTCAAGGTGGAGGGTATCATGAGGCCCAACCTCACTCATTGTTGCCTATTTTAGGCAAATGAATCTGCTTGGACAATCAGCTGATAACACACCTACCATTGAGGTCTACTGGTATAGGCCCATGCTGTTTTGTGCCGGTGATTGTAAGAGGTATCATAGAAATAGGGTTCTGAGGCAGCACTACAGTATGATGCCTTACCCCAGCTAGAATATCATTTTCTGGCATTAATGGCACGAACATCCTTTAACAATCCCCCTGCTTTTGTTCTTCGAATGTTCAGTGCCTTAGCATCTGCACTAACTTTGCTAACAGCAGCATGTGCAGATCTAGTGGTAACCTTTTGTGCTAACCATGGATGGGTCTGGCAAAAGGCATCCGCATTTCACTCATCTAGCAATGTCCTATTGCGTAGAATAACCTTTTCAAGGCCACCCTTATACTCCATTAGAACACAGCTATCATTGGGTTCATACAGAGAGTAGCTAAAATGATTAAGGAGATGGAAGCATGCAGTCAATACTTAAATTTACTTACTTTATATGTAGAAGCCACATAATAATGTCTACCCCATGTCATGCATTATTTGTGTGTACTATACTAGGGTTTACATTAAAAGTGGCTTGAACTGTATTGCAAAGCATAATAAACATAACTGTAACAGAAATAGTGCATCTTATATGAATACTGTGTAGCAACACCCGTTATGCAGCATGACAAAATCCAGCTGTACATGTCATCACCTAGCAACACAATGTATAAAGCACTTTTCCAGCTGCTCTAGACTAAAAGAAGCGCGCCAAACCATAACATTCCATGCACAACTCACCTTTTGGCGGTAGATGTATTTCCGTTGTAGTTGTGGCTCCACCTCACGCTTTACGCTTCTGGTATTGCGCCCTTTTCGCTGTACACGCAGCAGAAGAGTTTCTTCAATATAGACTCATTTGTGAAGCCCGATTGGTTTCTCGATTCGCCTGAATCTTTAGCCTCGAATCTTGTCAGAATTTGGCGCCGCCTCTTATAAGCTCGGTTCGACTCCCTGCAGATTTGCTCTGTATACATGTCACGAGCAGACGCCCGCCTTTATTCAGCATCAGCATCGTACCGAAATCGGGAGGACTCTAACTCATATAGTCTCGATTTAGGACGTATTCCCCTTGTCTCTTTTTTTCTACTCTTCAGTGCGGCCATGGCCGCTACACTTTTCAGTGGATCTTTTTTTTTTTTCCCCCAACGATTCCCATGTAGTATTAACAGCTCATGTTACTATGCATACATGTACTGATCATGATGTACAACAGCCGCTTGAGGGTCCGGGGTATATCTTATACAACATGTATAAGAGCATACATTTTTGCGATCGAACAGGAACTATAGCTTTGATTGAGTTGAAAAGTTGCTACATTGCGCGCTAGGAAATCGATCGACGTGCTAGCGAATTCTGTTCAGGCTCAGCTACCGAAATTATAGCATCTTAGGGCTTACCTGCCGCTAATCCTCACTAACTACGGGCATTTTTGTTTCGACCATCTTATACAGATCAGATCAGTTTGATTGAAATAGTCGCAGAGAAGTTAATTTTAGAACATTTCTGTCAACCCATTTAAATATAGCAGTTTGATCACATAATTGCATTCTTTCATAAAAGATTCAAAGTCTATACAGTCAGTGTATAGCTGTTCATGAAAAGTGGTCAAATTTCGTATGGCTTTTGAACATAAAAGTTGCACAAATTGCAGCCCCAGACCCCAACGGGGTAGCTTACAGCGCTCCCCCATACCCCCTAGCTGGGCGGGAGGGGGGCACAGCCCCCTCCCGCACCCACCCCCTCTGTGCCCCGCCCATTTCTATTACGTAACCTAAGCCGCTACACTTTATAAGTCCTTCCTACGCCTCTGCTCATTCGTTCCCGTGAAGGCATTTTGACAACGCCAGTAATGGTACCATAAATGTCTAATTATACGTATGGGTATTGTCATAGGAACGCTTGTGTACTCGGACGTCTTCATACCAAACATGTACATCTGACATCAAGGGGCAGTCGGTAGGTAAATTTTACATTTTTTGGTGTAACTGGCGCTCTTTAAAACCTTTCCTATCTCGAGTTATACTCACCCATAAAGACGACGACGACGACGACGACGACGACGACTATGGACAAATCAAGGTCTGGGAACGAGAACTACGAACTTTTTTGTTCTCTTAAAGTAAACGGTTTGGTGACTTGAACAAAGTATGAAAATGATCGTCTTTCCATTGTGGCTCGATAGCAATAAAGAGCTGCACTATCCGTTTCTCGGTTCGCGAGTTATACGCGGGTCGCGTTTTTTAATGATATTCATGATACGGCACAAATCCTATATGAGAGTTACTACCGTAACTCTCGATTCCTTGCTCGAACCCAGTGGATTTGATGTGTGGGATATATGCCTCATGTCATTCTCTTTGTCAGTAGCAATCGCGGGAGTCGCGGCATTACTTTCAAAGTGCATGGTTGTCTGTTTCAACGCTTATACGACAATATACATGAAAAAGCTCGCCGATTTTTATATAGGGCTCTATTCCCAGCCTGCATGGTAACCTCGGACAACGCTCAGTTACAATTTCCACGCTTTTCTTGTTCATTTCACTAGCTGGTTACAAGCATTATCCGTGCATGCATGCAAAGTCTGATTATGCAAGACAATATACGGTGCAAGATAACATGACTGCACCGCTGCTAATGAATGCTTTGCAAAGTGCAGTTTACCCATGCATATACGCGAAGGAAGTCAAACCAGCTCTGGGACTTTTGCGTGCTAGAGTATTCATGGACCAAACATTACGCGTATCAGTATATGCATGGGTAAACTGCACTTTGCAAAGCATTCGTTAGCAGCGGTGCAGTCATGTTATCTTGCACTTGTCTTGCATAATGCACACTTAATTAATCGCAGACTACGACAGCATAATTGGATCACCATCCGGCTACCATCCATTCAGAAATCATGCGTGCACACAATATGCTGTCTATTACTTGTACCAGCTAGTAGCTCGAACCAAGGATTATTAGTGGATTTATAATACTTGCATGATGTGTCGTGCCAAGTGGGATATATGCCTAATGTCATTCTCTTTGTCAGTAGCACTCGCGGCATTACTTTCAAAGTGGTTGTCTGTTTCAATGCTTATACGACAATATTTTTTCGCTAGTTTTTTTTTTTTTTTTCAACGAGCAAGTCAACTTTCATATAACTTTTTACCGCTGCATATCGACACCTACGGGATCCACGTGATTTAGAATCCCGAGGGCCCTGGGCTGTATATAATTCAGACTTAGAAATTTCCGGATGTTGTTGACTGAGACATAAGCTAGGACTTTTTAACAAGATTATATATAATTAGTGTATAGTATAAATAGCACGCGCGTGCAGTAAGGATTTTTAATCATTTGCGCCGTTATAATTGCGCACAGTTTGAAATGAGTGCAGATCCTTTTGCGAAGTGTGAACCGGATTGGATCGCCGCATCTGGTTATAATTTTGTTAAGGAATCACGCGCCGCACATACGCGGGCCACGACCGAGCAGATACGTGTACATGAGGATGATCATGTGCCACCAATTATGCAAACGGATGATATGAAGAAGTTCTACCTGGACATCGTCAAATATGGACTTCATTATGCATATATGAAGTTTAAGCTAAAGGATGAAACAAAGGCGGCGCAGTTCAAGGCGCCCGGCCCTCTATCAAAAACGACCAAACCGAAAAATGTGGTCATCGTTGGGGCTGGCTTGTCGGGTCTTGCAGCCGGATACGAGTTGGTTCGAGCTGGCCACCACGTTAAAATTCTGGAAATGCAGCACAGGGTTGGAGGAAGAATAAAGACCGTGTCAAAAGAAAGCTTCTACCTAGGACTGTGGTCGGAAGGTAAGCATCTGCACAATAATTATATAAAGACCCACGGGCCCACGGCGGTATACGCGGTAATTATAGAATGCATGACTGAATTAATATTTTATACATGTACCGTATATAGCGCGGTAGCGGTGCAGCATCCGCAGCTGTGGGAATCAGGGTCTGGTACGAGACTAGCCCCGTTTTATTTATATGAGTCATTGACCTAAGCTGATAGGGTTGCCGAAGGCACGCTTTTCTTTTTCATTTCATAAGAAGGGAGTGGAGGAGGGATAAGAAGGGAGGGAGGAGGGATAAGTAGGGAGGGGAGGAGGGATAAGAAGGGAGGGAGGAGGGATAAGAAGGGAGGGAGGAGGGATAAGAAGGGAGGGAGGAGGGATAAGAAGGGAGGGAGGAGGGATAAGAAAGGATACGAAGGGAGGGAGGAGGGATATGAATTTTCAAGCCAAGTGCCATACATGTATGGCACTTGGCTTGACAAAGAGTTAAAGGGGGAACCGTCATTGTAAAATACTATAGATCTTATTTGACAAACGATTTATATTTCCCTTATTTTTTACGGTATTCCTCCAGACTTATTCCGACAAACGATTAATTTCGTTGTAGTGACGTTAAATGGGATTTACGGTAGTACTGGAGGAATACCGTAAAAAATACGGGAAATAAATCATTTGTCAAGTTCACTGATGCATGGGGCCTTTTTAGCTTTGGAGTGCTTTTATGAGAGACATATAGACCTTGAAATGCGACCAAACTTAACAACAATTACGTATTTGACCCCCCCCCCCCCCCCCCCCCCCCCCCAAACAAAAAAAAAAATGGCCCGTGTTTAAACAAACGTATCAACGTAATCGTTTATCTTTTTGAAAGAACGGGCACTCCAGCAGGATTTTAGAGAATGGTACGCATTTGCATTCATGATTACGTCGATACACTCGTTTTTCTTTAAACAGTGACACGGACCATTTTGGGGGGTGGGGGCGGAGGGTGATATCTCGCGGTATAGTTAGTATACAGCTACTAAAAGTGGAGTACATGTGAACTCGTGTGCAGCACAAATGAGTCTGAAACAACATTCAAAGCCATTCGTACAATCTAATCGATCAAAATATATATTAATTATACCGACCTGGCAGTCATAGACCGGACCCCGGCCTGACTTTCGGCAACCCATATTCCTTAACAGTCTCTTTTTTTTTTAAATCCGAAACTATATCCTTTTGTCGTCTATGTTAAATTTAACTGATTTAGCCGTTTACGCACTTATCAATATCAATGCCACCCGGTACCACGGCACCAGGGGCAAGGGGCCTGGCCTGACCTGTCAGGCCAGGGGTCTAGCCTATCAGGCCGGACCTAAGTATCATGCAGTATGATAGGCGGGCTTCTTATTCAAAACTCAGTCATCAACTGAACTATTATTACTTTTTATTGACGTCAAATGGTGCATACAAATCCTACATTCCCAATTAAATTTTTATATTTTGCAATAGTATTATAATTTCTTATTACTGAGGATCTGGTGCAACCAATAAATACGAAGTACTGAAATGACCTTACACATTCACCAAATGCACGATTGTAAATCATTCATATAATTAATAACTGACAAAAGCAGCAGAATTTCAAATACATGTGTAGCGACTGAGCAGGAGCGTTACATAATATTGGCTTATTGCATTCGAAGCAGCCATGCATTATGCTTTAGCATAATTGATGCTTCCAGCCGTTGGGGAAGTATAGATTCCCATTGCTCATCAGTAGAAAACTTCTCAGATAGGCACATCTGTTGAGATCATCATTCTATATTATGGCCTAATTCTTTGTACTGCAAGTACATACTTAGAGCTGCATGCAATCAGGAACCTGAGGCCAAGTTATAATGTATTAAGAGAAAACTTGCATGCACCTGATGTAGTTTATATGTTCGCGTTTTGTGGACTCTGCATGGAACTGTAATGATTTGATCATTTGCCCCTCTTCAACAGCTGGAGGAATGCGACTTCCTGGGGGGATAGATGAAGAAATTGAACAAAAGCATTACCTGACCAATGCTTATGTTGATCGTTTTGGACTTAAAAAAATACCATTTTTGAACGAATCTGATGATGAAGGATACTACTACCTTTATGGGACTAAGTATAAAATAAAATGTGAGATTGAAAGTATAAAGTGCCCAGCTCTATGCAGAGTGTTTAAAACTGATTATTATTTTTAGGCTGGAATAAAACACCTGGCGAATACTGCTCCAAACTTTGGCCAAAGTGGGATGCACATTTGACCGATGAAGTGAAAAGGGAGTATAACATAAAAGGAATTGGTAAGTAATACCATGCTTTGAATATTTTGGTCCTAATATATAGTAGCTGTAATACAGGGTCTTTACGAAAGAATGCAACGCTGAATGAGCATAATTTTTAATAGGATTATCAATCTAAATCAATTTATGAATACATAATAACCATGGTTAGGCAAATACAAAGTGCCTTATTAAATTCAATTATCTTTTACAGTTCAAAAGATAAAATCAAATACCTATCAATAATAATCAATAATTAATCTGATACAGAAATGTACGACAACTTTTAAATAATTACGAGATTTATAATCTAAAGAAGAGCTGTGAAAATTTTTGAAAAAGTATGAAATTTAATTGGCATTTTACTAGTTTAAACAAATCAAACTTGAAGATGCTAAAGGGCCACTACAATTGTAATTAACTTTGAGTTATAGTAACTCACCATTACATGATCTAATACACTTCATTTAATCAGTGATGGTTATTAAAATTAGTTACCCCATAACAGCTTCAATCTTAATAACTTTAAAGCAAATTACGGTTTTAAATGTTAATAACTCACTATTGAACTCAGTAACTTGAAATCAGTGCTGTTCCACTGCATACTAAGATCTTGTGTTATTTATTGTAGTAGTTATTAACTCTAACCGTAATCTTGAATAATGTTGATAATAGAGGGCTTTGAATATTTTGATTTATGAGGGCTTTGATACAATTACTTAACCGCTTACAATAATTTAAATCTAATTAGATTGTTAATATTTGCCTAACTTCTACAACATAGGTTAAAGAAATCAAATAGTAATTAATTTTAATCCTAAGTTATAGTGATGTAAAAGCGTTGCGTTCTTTCGTGAAGACCCTGTATATAAATGGCAGTGAATGGTATAATGGCAAGTTAGTTCTGTAATCTCTTCATCATCATTTTGCATGCATGCAATTGAGAGCTGGTTTGACTATCTCCGCGGCACTTAAAAGCACTCATTCTGCAGCGGTGCAGTCATGTTATCTTGCACCGTATTGTCTTGCATAATGCACAATTAACTAATCGCAGACAATTGATCACCATCAACCGAAATAAATGAACAAGAAAAGCGTGGACATTGTATAACTGAGCGTTGTCCGAGGTTACCAAGCAGTCACGCGATTGTTACAATACGTACAAAATTGGACAATAGGTCCTCGATAAGTACCTAGCAACGGAACTCATTACGCCCATAGCAACGAAAACATGCCCACAAAAAGGGTCATTTGGAGCAGCTGCTGTAGACGTTGAGCCTCGATCATTTCACCATGAAATATAGGAGAGATGGTGATATGAACGATATAAAGCATGTATTATACCATTGAATAGAACGTTATATCCAAGCGCGAGTTGTCGGTGCGTGTTTTGTGAATATTACAAGATATAAAAATTTAAATCGAGAGTTACGGCAGTAACTCTCATATAGGATTTGTGCCGTATCATGAAATCATTAAAAAAACGCTTCGCGCGTATAACTCACGAACCGAGAAACGGATAGTGTAGCTGTTTATTGCTATTGATCCACAATAGAAAGACGATCATTTTCATGTTTTGTTCAAGTCGCCAGACCGTTTACTTTAAGAGAACAAAAAAGGTCGTAGTTCTCGTTCCCAGACCGTAATTTGTCCATAGTCGTCGTCGTCATCGTCTTTATGGGTGAGTATAACTCGAGATAGGAAAGGTTTTAAAGAGCGCCAGTTACACCAAAAATCGTAGAAAAATCCTACCGACTGCCCCTTGATGTCAGATATACATGTTTGGTATAAAGCAATAATTACGTCCGAGTACCGTTAGGAACAGTTTTAGAGAGTGCCAATTACGCCAATACCTACCGACTGCCCCTTGATGTCAGATATACTAATACATGTAACTGTTTGGCATAAAGCGTCCGAGTACCAAACACAAGCGTTCCCATGACAATACCCATACGTATAATTAGAATTATAATTAGAATTTTATGGTATTGCTTAACTAGCTTTAGCGTTGTCGCGTCAAAATACCTTCACGGGAACGAAAGAGGAGAGCTAAGCAACGAGAGGAATACCTCCAAAATCAAGACGACGAGTTAGAGTTCTCCCGAAATTGGTACGATGCTGATGCGGAACAAAGGCGGGCGTCTGCTCGTGCCATGTACAGAGCAAATCTGGAGCTTCTAAGAGGTGGCGACAGGAAAAGAATTCTGTTGCAGTGCAAGTTTCTATTATAAGAGGCGGCGTTATGAACTGAACTCAGACGAGAAACGAGCTTCTTAGAGGGAAAGCTTGGCGCGCGAGTTTGGAACTAGAACAGCAGCAAATGTAACATAGTTGTAAACATTGTGTTGCTAGGCAATAAACATGGGAATTACAACGGCTAGATTTTATCATACAATCGTATTTACTTCAAGTACATGTATGTACGGGTTGCAAAGTACATGTACACCTGTATACTAGTAGTCACTTATAAAAAAAAATGAAACAAGATATAAAAACATTCTCTCTGAGAAAGTTAGTGGTATATAGGATTTGAAGGCAATGGTGGTGTAAAAAGGAAGGGAACAAGGGATCAACGATGATACGAAATTTTTTTTACGTCCTATATTTAGCAACGAAAGATGTACGTACTACAAATATGCTAAATATAGGACTGTTAAAATTTCGTATCATCGTTGATCCCTTGTTCCCTTCCTTTTTACACCACCATTGCCTTCAAATCCTATATACCACTAACTTTCTCAGAGAGAATGTTTTTATATCTTGTTAAATAAAATTGGTGATGTAGTTACATGCTCTGCATTCCCAGTCGCCTTCATTTGTTTGCTTTTCCGTCCCCTTTCCCTACCACCTGGTACTTTTCCTTTTCCTTTAATTTCTTCTTTACTTTAAGAGACTTTCTTGCTCTTCAGCTTCATGCAGTTCCTTGCTGGTGAGAGCATGCATGCTTGATGACAAAGATCGCTTCCTTTTTTTCTGGGTTTCTGCACATAAACCCTTGAAACCACAAGTGGTCTGGCCTTCCATTATTTCTGCATCCATCTTCCTGAACCACTTTTTGTACATTGTCACAGAGATCTCCCCTGTTAATGGGAAACCCATATTTCAGGTACTTTATACAAAATGAGGGCAACACAGTCTCCTCAGCTTTAGTAAGCAGTGACGGCAGGCCCATTCTTCAATTGCCATCTAATTTGTCATACAATGTGGACACACTAAATGAAGGTGATTTCTGGACATATGACTTTCACACGCTTCTTGCAGTGCAGATTCCATACTCTTTGGAGACTGCCTTACAAGACATCACAATCAGGAATTTTTATATAGTGACTATTCAAAGTAGATTGCAAAAGTTCTTACATAAAATAAAAATGACATCCATCACACAACAATAAACATTTCAGTTAGGAGAGCAATGGGTCCTGCTACTGAAGCCTAGTATATAGGAACAGTAGCCACCTGCACTGGTACCGCTGAAAGGAAATTTGTACATCCATGCATATATCATGCACGTATATACGCTTATATCAGCCCCCATCCGAACACTGCTTCCCACCCTCAGATGCGCCTGCCGCATACATAACAGCTTCCTTGCATCCTCACAACCTTCAAAACAATAGTTCTAGGTTCAGTTGTATACTTTGCTTTATTTGGAGTATTCGGCACCCATGCCGAACACTCCTGAGTGATTTGAATTACACTTGGAGCCTTCGAATTCTATCCATACTTCACTGTTTTATATTGTAAAATACTTTACTCTGTTGCACGCTAACTGGTCAAGTATAAAACAGCACATAAATATTATTTGAAACTGCTAACATCAGTGGCGTAGGAACGGTTCAAGAAGTGTGAGTGGGGGGGGGGGGGGGGGGGGCTGAAATTAATTATTCATATGTGGGTGTGGTAAAACGAAGCTGTCAGTTGCGGGGTGGCCAGGTGGGACCTGGCACCCAGGCCCCACCTGCGGGCCTAAATCATATAAAGCATGGGGGCACCAAACGCTGCCATAATTTCATGCATGCGCATCATGCATGGTGGCAATCCCATGTCTGTCTTAATAACGCGAGGCTTTTGAGCGGTCTGGTCTTATAAGACGGTTTCAAACAGTGCAAGATGTGGAAAATTCTCATTTGTTGGTGCTATCCATGCAGTGGAGAATCGGTTTGAGGATTCGATGATGCATGTAGAACAGCGACATTGTTCGTTCGCATTTTTGTTGACGAAGTAAACTAAATGGATCGACCAGCGATAGTGTGTGTGTTTGCCGGTGACTATATGGGAGGGAGGCGCTATAATATTATTTAGGGTTAGGCCCCCCCCCCCCCCCCCCCCTCCCCCCAATAGCCATGGCCGCACCACTGGTAACCAAACCGTATTCCGCGATGCTTTAACAGTTGCAATTAAATCAAGTTTATTCTGCTTAGTTTCCTTTCTTTTCTTCTGTGGTGGGGTGGCACCACGGATTTTTGCTGATACAGAAAATGATCCTTCATTATGCACATCAGTAGGGTTTAAATGTAGCTTATAGGTTGTTAAACTTGGAGTGAATTGGTTTTGCCCGCTGTTCACCCATCATCCACAACCAGCATTGTGGTAGCAAATCCAATCAACCATATGGTTGTTGCAGTTTGCTGAACTGACCACATTCATGTGTATCATAGTCACCAGCTCTGACACCTTGCCCACAAAATGTTGGGGTGTCCATGACACACGTACATATGACATGACAGCTGGAGCTGGATTGGCTGCTGCAGTACAGCTATACAAATTGGACACATCAGCATGTTCATGTCGATCTGATATTACTTGTACATGTGCCAAGGCTGGGTATGGATGCCTTGCTAAAACTGGTGGGGTACTAGGGCTTCAATCAGTGCTTTAGTAACCTTTTGTCCGTCCAGGCCTAAAAGTATAGAGAGGATTGCACACCTACAAAAATATTGTGTTATTTTGGCACATGTACATATATTGGAAAGTTACAGTGTGTAGAGCTGCACACTGCACTTGTATGGGGTTTGACACTAACAATGCGACAACATGCAAAACATCTGGGGGTGGGTCTCAACAGCATCACTTGCAACGTCAATATTGAAGGCTGTCATTAAGTCCTTTTAATAGAAGCAGCACGCATATTTGTTTTCCTGTTTTACCCTTAGCTTTGAGAGCCTTTAGCCTACACTAATATACACTCATAATTCCTCACATCTGTCACGACTGATGCACATTATTCATGAATTGATGTGGTACGTTGATCGTGCCATCCTCGCATATGGAAAATATGGCACCTAAGATAAAAGAATATTTGGATGTACCAGTGAATGCTCTCTTTCCAGTATTATTTTGAAAGGCACTTTACATTAGAGCGGAATCGGAGAACGAAAGCCAGATTACAATACAACCCTTTGGTTGTGTAACGCGTAGTGCATCGACGTTTTTACAGTGTACACATGTGTTTGATATATTGCAGATAGTACATAAGTTTACCTAACTACTAATAGTGTGCATTGGATACACCAAATGTGGAAAGTTTGTGCTTGAAAATTAATGAGCTCTGAAGCCGCAAGGATTCGAGCAAGGATTGTATTAGTTACTAATCTTTGGTTCGAGCTACTAGCTGGTTCAAGTAGACAACGATAAAATAATTGCACACTGCCATGAGGCATCCAAATTTGATCAATTTTTGCAACGAAATTGATCCAACTGGATTAATTTTTGCATGACAGGGACCCACACTAGAATGTACTGAATTGGCTTTTTAATTGTCTTGAGCCAAAGAAATATCCTGACTCTAATTTTTGTTTTAAATGAAGTTATAAAAAGTTAATAGCCTTAACAATTCTCTAATAGGTCAGTCTGTAAATTGTTTTTTTATTTTTTATTTTTTTACCAATGATGTTTACAGTTTGCTTTGCCTGGCATTGCATGTCCTTAAATTTTCATATTTGTGTTTCTTTTTCCAAATAAATCTAAGAATAGTATTAAAATATTGTAATTAAATCACTAACAATTTCTTTACATTGTACATGTAGATACCTACTATGCTGCTTGTATGAAGCCAGTAAAAGATGAAATTCAATATGCCAGTGGTGGTAAACCAACTTCTGATGATTGGGCTCTTTGGACAAAACGATGGAGTCGGTTCTCTACGTTGGAGTTTCTTACAGATACCTACGAAATTATCATTCAGAAGCTGGAGGAGGACATTATGCTCTCAGAGGATCACACTCTTGAGCCTCTCAAGAAACTTCTTCCCTGGCCAAGACAAGCAGTCATTGGTTTCTTAGCCTATAATTACACTATGGGACTAGATGGAAGTCTTGTAGAACTTCTGCGTGATGATCTAGGACAGTGGTGGCATACTCCAATGCATACTCTTGAAGGCGGTCTCTCTTCACTTCCTTGGGCCTTTATCAAGAATAAGCGTGGGGTTGAGCTTGAAACCAAAATTGAATTTGGAAAATTTGTTACAGACATAAAATACGATACGACATCAAACCCAGGGCGGGTAAAAGTACAAGCTCGAAATGACACCTTTCAGCAGCAAATTGACACCTTCGAAGGATATGCTGCTATCATCACTTTGCCTCTCAACATCATCAGGCAGCTAACTTTTTCGCCTCCGCTGTTACCTGGTTTTGCTGATGCACTCATGAATATTACCTATAGTCCATCCACAAAGATCTTACTGCAATGTAAAGAAAGGTTCTGGGAGGATGACGATATATATGGTGGGTTTTCCTTCACTACCCTCCCAATAGGACAGCTGCATTACCCCAGCAACCCAGACAAAAAGAAGGGTGGCCGTGGTATCTTGATGTGCTATACATGGAAACAAGAGGGTCTCTTATTTGGGTCACAGCCCAAAGAAATGGCAATTGCAAAGGCAGTTGAAGACATTTCACTCATTCATCCTGAAATGAAGAAGAATTTTGAAGTAGGAACCATCCAAGCATGGTACTCCGACCCAACTGCTCAGGGTGCTTTTGCAAGTTTGCAGCCATTTCAAATCCAACTCATTAATGATTACCTATTGTATCCATACCCAAAACCCGATAAACTTCCAAAAATGGCTGCTCATCATCCTCCTCCTCCTCCTCCTCCTCCTCCTCCTCTATACTTTGCTGGTGAGGCAATCTCCTACACAAATGGATGGATCCAAGGAGCCCTGGAGAGTGGGTTAAGAGCTGCATATCAGTTCTATTGCCGTAACGAATCCTACGAAGCTAATAAAAAAACCTAAGTGACAATTTAAAAAATAATATTCTGGACAAAAATTAATGTGTGCATTGCAGTGAACTGAGATTTTTAGTGGATAAACAATTCAATTTGAGATAGTTTGTGCAGTATTTAATTTGAGGGCAATTGTGAATATGAAGGAAACGTGGGTTCGACAATTTGATAGTGCTAAATATACAGTAACATTTAACTATTATACTGTGCCTCGAGTCGCAGTGAACCACATACACGCATATGTACCTTCATCTTTGGCAGAGGTCTGGACCTCACATTCATTTAGGGGGGGGGGGGAGGGGGAGCCACATCACATACAAGTAGGGGGTCTAACTCGCAATACAAATACAGATGGGAGGGGGGGGGGGGGTTAATCTGTATGCTCAAAGGGATCCTGGCCCTCACTCATCTGACCAGACTTTCTCACCCAAACCGTCTACTCAAGTTCAAGAAGACACATCATCATTTCGATTGGAACTGTTCAATAAATGTTTGAGTGCACTTGCAAGCATGAATCTCAATTTTGGCATTTCCTTGGTGAATCAGTTGGTTGTGGTATTGCTAAGTGAGATTGGAATTTATATTTCAATTCCATTGTATACTTGAGCTGCAGCCGACACAAGGAAGAACTAGGGGGTCCATTCCTTCCTCTTCCTATGGGCTATAAATGTGTATTATTATAAAACTCTAAATGTACAACAAGTGCACAGACCCTAAGCCACTTGACTTTCATCACACTGAAAATTACTGGACCTAGCTCTACACAAGAACATCTAAGGTTGTAGCTGGCATGTAGGCCTTCAGTTCATGCATGTTCTAGCCGATCTTAGATATTCCTTCACTCTAGTTCTTTGACTTCCCATTATGGCAGATGTGGAATGGAATGTTGATCCTGGAGTGGAATGCGGGTTCAAATACAAGGTGGTAGAATCCATTTGAATTCTAGATGACATCATCTACTATCTTGGTTTTTGATTCACAGCATTCCTGTATTGCTAGGAGAAGAATAGAGGGGAGGGGAGGGAAGGTGAGGTGAGGGGAGGGAAGGTGAGGTGAGGGGAGGGAAGGTGAGGTGAGGGGAGGGAAGGTGAGGTGAGGTGGGGCAAGAGGCAAAGTGTGCTATTTGCAAACAAAGTTAGATCAAACATGCCTGCCATACAGTCAGTACTGAGACCAATGACATGTTGTAAGTGGAGCCTGAATTCACAACAAAGCCCTACTAAGATCAGATGTCATGTGCCTTCGTGGTTCCAGCTCATCATACCACAAGCCACAACATCTACTTGAATCATCCAATGACCTTGCAATTGCTGACAGCAAGGTCGATCTCGCAGCTATGCAAAACTGACTTTTTCAATTTTTTACTTCATTATTTCTTTATTTCTTTATTATATTTCAAAAAGGAACAAAAAAACTAAGTCAGTCTCAGCAGAGAGGAGGAAAGGAGAGGTAAGAGAAGGTACAATTGTGTGTATATGTGAGGGTGTGATCTTTTACATTGTAACACCACATCCATCTAAGCTACAATTTAATCATTGCTGACCGGCTTTTCTCACAGTTCCATAAGGCAGTTAGTGAAAGGATGGGATGGAAAGGAGGGTGATGAAGTAGGGGACGGGTTAAAATGGGTGGGGTGTGGGGGAAGGGACTACACATTCATTCACTTAGCAGAGATTATGCCCACTCAATGAACACACACATAATCAAGCTGTGGATAAGGGGAGAGGGAGGGTGGAAAAATCATGGTGGCTAGTGCCTATATGATGATGGGACACTCCTGCACACCCAACATTCTTCTGAGCACCTGCAAAGATCAGGGTATACTGCATGTGAGGGTGCTATGTGTGGATGTGAGTGTTGTGTGGGTGTACTGATGCATGTGAGAGTATATTATTTGATTTGTGTTTGAATGTTGTGCATGCGAGAGTGTTGTGTGATGTTTATGCAAGTGAGAGTATGTGAGAGTTGTCAGTTCGATGCGAGTGTGTTGCATGGGGTGTGTTCATGCAAGAGTATTACATGTTATGTGTTACGTGTGGGTGTGTTTGTATGGGGTGTTGGTTTTAATAACAGATGTGATGACAATACATGCAGAGGGGTGTGTGAACTAATGAGAACGTATTGGATGTTTGCCATTTGCACATGTCCAAGCTTTTAAACTGAAGACAGCTGTTGCAACTACATAACCAAGGATGTAAAGAATAATCCAGCCACAGTACAGACACACTCCGACGTCTCAATGTGTGATGATGGTTGCAATTGAATTTCCAGCCCCCTCCAGTCATATGAAGCACATCATACCAATTGAAACACCCCATCCTAGTGGAAGCTTTAGCCGTGCACTACGACTAGAAACAAAGCAGTTATAAAATATATGGTTATAGGAGGCTGGTCCGGTGTCTTTATTAATGTCAGTGTTTGTATTAATTCAGTCTAGATATGTTAAGATAGGCTGTGGCTTTCCCATTACATAAATGTGGCTTTACAAGAATCTACCTTTTAGGGAGCAAGCAACGTGTTCACTACAATTTGTGAGGTTTGTAGCTTGTGCATGCAGACATAAATGGACTTTATAGTTAAATGTGTTGACACCGTTTTGTTACAGATGGCTCAGTACACATCCACAAGTGATTGAGAATTCAGGGTTGCCGCGATATATCGCGGTTACATAGACTTCTATGGGCGGTTAACCGCTAACCGCTCATAGAAGTTATGTAACCGCGATATATCGCGGCAACCCTGATTGAGATGCTGCAGACACTGTCCGTACGTGATGTATATTAAACATTTTCGACAACACTTATCTAAAATAACGTCATCCAAATTTATATAACTGTTCTACGTCAGTGTACATCAGTGCATGAGATAATTTTATACAAGTCAATTAAAATAATCACCTTCTTTCTTTTAGCAAAGCACCTCACCACAGATATGTGGATAATTAGCGTTACACTCCACGGAGATACAAACACAGCAGCAGTGGTTTTGTGGTTAATTGTAACCGGATGTGTGGCTGAGTGGATGCTCTGGTATCCTGAAGGCAGATAATGGAAGGAGCTGTTTGAAGGCTTTCCAAAATGGCTCCCCATCGATGATTGGTTCGTATTTCGATCTCCAGCGCACATGATGAGACAGTTTAATCACCAACCATTGCTATAACGACGACACAAAAATAATAAACATTGCTGGGCCGTACCAGAGTGAAAACGTTTCCACGATCACGTTGTCGTCGTTGACGTTGACAAAAAAGGAACAAACACCTATTTTGTTAACTCCGTAAGTGTGGGTTATCAGCGGTACCGATGCATGCTATCGGCGCCGGGACGAGTAGCGAGGTCACAACGTACACGACTTCATATTTCTTCAGGTTCTTGTAGAATACTGCAAAATAGAAGAGATGGAAGGTTACCCAGGTAGCTATAGTGAACTTAAGTGAAGAGAACTTTTACCCATCCATCCGACTGCTGCCGGTACGTTAATTTACCGTACACACACGACAATACTATATTACACTTCTGTATTTTTTTCTGTAGTTAACGAAAACGATTTGGAAGATCTCAACAGTGGCAATGGCCAACGAAGCCAATACCTGATATAGAGTGCCAATCGATAGACTGCTGATTACTTATGACGGATCACCAACAAAGCTGCCAGCAGGCATACGAGTACAGAAACACTGTTGGTCGCAGTGCCTATTAGCTCTGTGGTAAAAGTATAGGAAAGATCGCCACCCATCTCAAAATACTATACATATATATAAGTATAACATGGTATGTATACATACGACGGTCTCCCATGCACATGCCATGCACTGTTAATAATTCCTGCTGTTTACTTTGCCGGCCGGTCGGCACTATACATGGATCATTAATTAACCAGCCTCCTGGATGTTGCATGCACGATAGACAAGAACTATAGTATAATAGTGTTTCTATGTTACATAATGCATGCGCATGAAAGCTTCACAGCAAAAACAGTTTGGTGTATTTCACTCAAAACGGCAAACTATATCACTCTGAATCAGGATTCTGAGTGATATAGTTTGCGTTTTGAGTGAAATACACTAAATTTTTTTTGCTGTGTTCAATCCAGCTAGCTAATGGGTCTGATCACGCAGTCACTGTAGCTCCAAAAAGCGGTTCTGTCTCATTTATTTTTGAAATTTGTTGTGACAGTTCAAGATCAGTGGAGTGGCTCTCAGAAGATTGAACAGGTATCCTGCACAGGTCGCACCTTATCCTTCGGTGCGGTAGTAATGACAGCGGGAGAGAGAGCATAAATACCTGAATGGCACACAGCACAACCATCTCACTGATGTTCGCATCATCTGGGCCAACTTTTGCAACATCAACTATACCAATTGTGGCACTAATAAGGTTAGCAATGGAAATGAATGAAGGAAAGATTGTCAGGGGGAGTACTTCCTTCAGAGCTACCCTGTATGAGGTCTGCTCGAGTTCATCTCTAGTGTTGGATAATCCCTTGCAGAATTTGACAACAGCTGTGAATACTAGGATGAGGCTGATCGTATGAAGAAGGACTGTGAGCCCTTTGGATAATCCTAGCTGAAATCCAGCGGTGTAGCGATCGTGATCAGCGGGGGTCCAGCACCATACTCTACCCAGCCCGTACGATCCGTGGATTAGAGGTATCCAAGTTACTAATATTGGTAACGTGAGCACGATTACTAGACCACTGATCTCATGTCTGAGTCTTCGTAATTGTATTTGGCATACAGCCACCGTGAAAACGTAGGCGCATATCCACAACATGCAGAACGTTAAGGAGAAGCCAAAGTACTGAAAAATGCAGCCAATAGCGACACAGGCGTCGCCCCAACCTTCTCGCACCGTCACCGTGGCATTGACATCAGTAGAAACCGGCAAAGTCTCAAAGCCGACAGCCGCGGCGAAACCGAGGCAGAGTATGGCGAGGTAGAGCTGCAGTCGATGTATGTACTGGTGGTATGCCCTAGTGAGTAATATGAGCAACACAGCGGAAAGGGCAGCCAGACATCCGATGAGGGCAAAGGCTGTGTTCAGGTAAATCAGCAGGAGCGTAGTACTTCGGCTGTTTTCCATTTAATACACGCATGCAGGGCAATCAGTGCCAAAGCTATGCTATGGGAGGCCTTATAAATTACGACCACAGAATCACGTACACGTGCAGCGCAGCACTCGACGACGCAGCGGAGCATGCACTCGATGCATGATTTCGTGATGAAGCGCAGCGCAGCGATCTCGTTCCCAGATCAGAATGGTGTATTACAATACCAGTAATAATATTTTATTTTTGTAATTAAGCCATATAAAATTGATAAATATGATTATAATACTAGAATAGCTAGTTATAATGAGTTACATTACACGAAGGACTCTAATATTATTTACAGACTGAGAGTCCCACAACTATACCTACTGTAACACCTGATCTATACACTCTCCCGTCGTGCACTCTTCATATCAGTTATTATTATATAAGTTCACACAATATATACAAAATAAAATACCATGCATTTCCTACATACACAGTGAGGATGCATGGAAGACGTTCTCTTGCCAGGAATGCCCTATATAGCAATGGACTTCACCAAATGCAGGTTAAGCCTGCCGCGTATATGTGCACCATGCACCACTAATGCCTTTGGCCTGGACTGCATGCATGGTTGATGGCAAGATGGGATGCAGACCTGCTTGGAGAATGTTCCTTGAGCAACCTCACCCCATGCAGTTGCCGTACGTTTCTATACTGTACAGGCCCACCATATAGCTTGACTATATATTGGCCTGCATGCATCTTCCGGTTCTCTGCTACACGTGCTGCAGCACCAACTACTTGGCATGACTCCCCCAAGATGACAGGAGTGAGTGGAGAGGTCAAGTGCTCTACAATTAGGATACATGCACAACTCTTTTAGAACTTGCGTGTCCATGCAATTTCAGATCATGCATGACTATAGGTGAGAGATTGTTATATATTTATGACCCATATAAGTTTCTGCTAGAGCTATACTGTCCTTTGTTGCACTATAAAGAATAGTATTTGTGGTATAGGTCTATAAGCGAAGACCACCCCATTGATTCCATTCCATGCAGCTCTGTGCTGTCATCTCTGTTCGCGTTCTGATCCCGTACATTATTTCCCATCGCTACCGAATTAAGATATTCACCGGGTCGTGGTGATCGATGGGTACGACCGGATTCATCGAATAGGCCTACCACTCGTCCGTCTACACGTCTGGCCATGGCAACCTAACATTATAGTCTTTCGGCCGGTCTGGCATTGTTCACTGTCTATGGCCTTTGTGCCAGTGGAAGGTGACCCTGCGAACAAAAGGAGGGGGCAACCCCTTCAAGCGCTATATAGGTGAGGGCTATTATTGCTTGACAGAACTTTGATAGCACTTTGACTGCTCTGTGTCTGTATATGTACATGTGTGTGTGTGTGTGTGTGTGTGTGTGTGTGTATGTGTTCAAGTGAGTACGGTGTGTGTGTGTGTGTGTGTGTGTGTGTGTGTGTGTGTGTGTGTGTGTGTGTGTGTGTGTGTGCATGTGTGCATGTGTATGTGTGTATTGTGGGGGGGGTGTGCGCGCTGCATGCGCTGCATCATGCATGATATCATCGATCGCGCGAGTGCATGCTCGAGTGCTGCGCTGCACGTGTACATGTACGTGGTTCTGCATGTGGTCGTAATTATGGCACTATTAATCAAGAGTGTAGCCTAGCCAGCTGCAGGTGCTTCACTGGTTTCTGATCTCAACATCAACCACAAGCTAATGCTCGAAATTGTGTTCAGTATAACTCAAACTCAGAAAGTATAATAGCAGAAAGTTTCTAACTTGTCTCCTATAGTTCGGCTAATATTACATGCACTTAAATCGTGCATGACTGACGAAGATAAGCGGTGCAATAAACCTCTTATCCCAGCGAATTTTATGTTATCAGATCCAGATGGAGAAACTTTTTTTTAGCTTCGAGTGTGCATGGGAACGTAAAGGGGGGGGGGGGGGGGGAAACAGACGAGTATGGCTGCAGTCGATGTACGTATACTTGTGGTATATACCCTAGTGAGCAATATGAGCAACACAGCGGAAAGGGCAGCCGGCAGACATCCGATGAGGGCAAAGGCTGTGTTCAGATAAATCAGCAGGAGCGTAGTTATCCGTGGAATTCATAATTTAATACACGAATGGCAATCAGCACCAAAGCCACCAGACATACACACATCTGACCATTGCACCGTGCGACACTTGTATCTATGGCGACACCAAGTCTTATGACTGACAAAACCGCAGACTTCAACTCCTATACATTAAAACTAACAACACACAAATGTTACGTATACGCTGGAGCAGATGGCTGTTGCTATTCTATTCATGCATGAAATCTATTTTCATAGGTAGCGAGATCTGCGCGCCGGCGCCCTCGTTCCTTTTGCTGTGACAACTGGTACATGGTATTGGATCCATCATCCATGATGTCTTTTTTATCAAGCCAATGGAGCCTGAGGAAGTGTTTGAAGATTGTTTCTTTTTTGATGTTGTTCACGTTCTCGTATACCGGGGTATACGTGGACCTCGGAGAAATAAAATTTAACTACCGGTGTCGTAGTATATATTGTCCCCCCTTATATTGTCCCCCCGGACAATATATAATGTCCCCCGGACAATATAGCCTAGGCTATATTGTCCCCCACGGACAATATACCCTAGCATATAATGTCCCCCCCCCCCCCCCCCCCCCCCCCCTGGTGAAACTGTCCCCCACCCGGACACTATAACCGAGGTTATATTGTCCCCCTGTATATAAACACCCATCCGCCTAATATGCGTAATAATGTAGTGGCAAACGCCAATGCAAACACACCACAGTCGTTATACATGTATAGAACCTTTTTGCCTTTGAACACGCATAAACCTCAGAATTAGTGGAGTACAGACCAGTGATGTTGTTTGTTCCTTAATTCTCTCCGGTGGGAAGGTACTCATGCTGTCAAAAAATTTTACATCTCCATGCAGGCTCACATAGAACAAGTTAACGAATGATTGTCGTTATACACACGAAAGGTTAACACTAGTGCCGGCGGTAACTTGCAGACCATGGACTAATGGATAAACACTTTGGAGAAGCTTGTGTCCAGTATTATACTGATATGCTATCTGTAATGCATGCATTTGCAACCAACCATGCAGTGCTTCATAATCATACCTTAATAAGTTCAGGCATGGTAACCAGTGCATGAGATCGATAAAGGGTCCACATATTGTCTTTTGAATCATCTGCAAGATATAGGGGACCAAATGAATATATGTCGTCCATGCTATATATCATGCTCTTGCTTGGCCGTAAACAGAATCCGGCATGCAGTGTCATTTAATAATAGATTTAATAACATGAAAACCATTAACTGGATGGGCGATGAGATTAATTATTTCCTGCAGCGGAAGACTGTTGAGCATTTCTTTGCTTTAAACTATATCTCTCATTGCAGCTAGGGTTTTCGGGCATCTCATAGTTACATCTGTCAGTTATTTCAATATGTTATTGCATTGTGTAATTGCTCACGTGATTAAGAATACGTTCGAAGGAGATTTGGGTAGCGTGGCGTAGAAAATAAATCTGCATCGATCGCACAACTTGTAGATTATCGTACATGGTCCTTTCGATCCTGGGAAGCCAAGAACATGTCTGAACAAGTTGCGAAAAGGAAGCGGATCCGGGCTGGACATAAGTCGTCCACCTCCCGAATTATCGCGCAGGTATCTACAACCATCGAATCTCCTCAAGTCAACCTAGCTGTACTCAAACGAATGGCTGAAACTCTTAAGGAAAAGCAAGCTATTGTCACGAAACTTGATGCAGAGATTCTTGAAGCCATAATGGAAGAAGACGAGATTAAAGAAGAAATCGAGCAGGCGGACATTTACCGCGAAAGGGTGGAATTGGCTATTATCGATCTGGAATCTGAGATTCGCGCTATTGAGCGACACGAGCCAAACGAGAGTCAGCAATCTTCCGCTTCTAGTCCGCAAAAAACCAGCACGGTTGGACGAGATGAGTCCTCTACGACGAACCGCGACGTTCCAGTGAGTTTAGATGGGGATAGAACCCCAACGGGGAACGCTACTCCACCTCAAGATCTTACAGCCCCAACATCAGTACCTCCATCTATGATAGTAGAGCCAGCATTCGATGCTAGAAGAGCAACAAGGGTGAAACTTCCAAAGGTGGAGCTGAAGAAGTTTAATGGTGACCTTACCAACTGGGTCATGTTCTGGGATGTATTCGAATCATCAGTGCACTCCAATCCTGACCTCTCTGACATCGATCGCTTTAATTACTTGCACTCCTTACTTGAAGGTACTGCTGCAGATGCAATTTCAGGTATCTCTCTGTCTAGTGCAAACTATGCTGAAGCTGTAGCTGTGCTCAAGAAACGTTTTGGCAATAAACAACAAGTGGTAAACAGACATATGGACTTGCTCATGCAGCTGGAGGCTGTTGCATCTATACGTGACCTCAAGGGACTTCGCCGCCTATACGACAAGGTTGAAGGTCATGTACGAAGTCTTAAGTCGCTTGGTGTACCACAAGAGTCATATGGCAGCCTGCTGTCATCCATCATCATGAAGCGACTTCCTCAAGAACTCTGTGTGACAGTCAGCAGACAGATTGGTGATGAGAGTTGGAGCATTGACAAACTAATGGGAATCGTGGAAAAGGAAATTGAAGCAAGGGAGCGAGCAAGTACAAGTACAGATACCGCTGCCCAGATCAGAAGGCCTACTGGTAGTCATGATCGTCCGACAGCTACATCACTAGTCACAGCTGCACCCTCTCCTATAATCTGCTGCTACTGTGATGAACAGCATTCATCTACTTCCTGCAAAACAGTAATCGACCAGGATGCACGAAAGCAGATATTGCGGAGGACTGGCAGATGTTTTGTGTGCCTGAAGAAACGCCACATTGGAAGGGACTGTCGATCTTCCATGAAATGTTCAAACTGCCATGGACGACACCATACTAGTATTTGCATTGCCTCAGGACAAACCACTGCAAATTCCACAACTCATCAAGAGCAACGTAGCCAAGCCTCTACTCTGGGTGCAGCACCACGGTCAAGAAATACTTCAACCCTATCGATGTTTGTTGATGTTAAGACACCTGTACTCCTGCAGACAGCAGTGACGGCTGTTTACAACAAGGCCAGACCAGATGATGCCATCACAGCCAGACTGATTCTTGACAGTGGCAGTCAAAAGTCCTACGTATGTGCGAAGCTGAAGAACGATCTTAATCTACCTGTGGAGCAATCTGTTGCAGTGTCAATCAAAACCTTCGGATCAGAAACTGAGAGAGTGCAGTCGTGTGATATTGTGAAGCTTGGACTGAGGACAAAGACTGGAACAGATATTGAGCTTACTCTGTACACCGTTCCATTCATCTGCGAGCCACTAACTGGACAAGCAGTTGATACGACAGTGGAGCATTTTCCATATTTAGCAGGCCTGGATCTTGCTGATTCCAGACACAACCTTAAGATCAGTATCCTGATTGGAGCTGACTATTATTGGAAGGTGACAACAGGAAGGATCATACGTGGACAAGTTGGACCCACTGCAGTTGAGACCAGATTTGGGTGGGTGCTATCTGGACCAGTTCCTGGTTGTTGTCATGGATCTGAGACAACGAATATGAACATCCTTTGTTCTCACGTTCTGAACATAGGATGCGCCTCACACGATGACCTTGCCAAGCTAGACAGGAAGCTTCAAGCATTTTGGGACCTGGAAGGCCTAGGGATAAAAAAGGAAGAATCAATATACGACAACTTCACAAGAAGTGTCTCATTCCAGGATGGTCGCTACTGCGTGCGTCTTCCTTGGAAGGAGCCACACCCATTTCTTCCTGATAACTACCATCTCAGCCGAGACAGGCTTTTCAATCTCCTGAAGCGGCTCAGGCAAACGCCTGAACTGTTGAGCCAATATGATGCCATCATGCGAGATCAGATAAAGAATAATATATTTGAAGTGGTAGAGTCACCATGCAATGGACCAGCAGGGAAAACGCATTATCTTCCACACCATGCAGTCATACGGGAAGACAAGCAGACCACAAAACTGCGAATTGTCTATGATGCCTCAGCTAAGAGTGATGGACCATCACTCAACGATTGCTTGTATGCTGGGCCCACCTTTGGGCAGAACATAATGGACATACTACTTCGATTCTGACTATTTCGTGTTGCAGTGACCGCTGATGTGGAGAAGGCCTTCTTGATGGTTTCGGTAGCTGAAGAAGACCGTGATGCCCTGCGATTTCTTTGGGTGGAGGACATTCACAGTCAGTTTCCAAGAGTGATGACATTGCGATTTACCAGAGTAGTATTCGGAGTGTCAGCTAGCCCATTTCTGCTCAATGCCACCCTAAGATACCATATAGAGAACTACCCAGAAGGTGATCCAGCGTTTGTGGATAGGTTCATCCGATCCATTTACGTGGATGATTTGACATCAGGAGCGGATACCGAAGACGAGGCTCTATCCTTGTATACAAGGGCAAGAGTACGGTTGGCTCAAGCAGGATTCAATCTCAGGAAGTTTGTTTCTAACTCAATGGAGCTTCAGAATCACGTATATTCCCAAGAACCCCAATCTTCTACAGGGATGGTGACCACGAGCAACTTAGTCATGAGTGATGAGGAGTCTTACACTAAGAATACTCTAGGTGACAAGCTTGATGGCCCCGAGTGTGTGAAGGTCCTTGGGGTCAAGTGGAGACCAGTGGACGACCGACTTTTAGTTGACATCAGTGGTCTTTGTAGCACTGTCGATGGGATGATGCCCACCAAGAGAAACATCATTGGCCTATCAGCTAGGATCTATGACCCTTTGGGGCTTCTTTCCCCGGTGACTGTCTGCTTCAAGATGTTGTTCCAAGACATTTGTGCGGCCAAGCTGGAATGGGATGAGCCCTTGTCAGGAGATTTGTTGTCTAGATGGGAACATCTGACTCAAGGTCTGCGGCAATCTCAGTCACTCTGTGTTCCAAGGTGTTACTTTCAAGATGTCGTTGGGACTTCTTCCTGCTCTTTGGTTGGATTTTGTGATGCCTCTCAGAAGGCGTACGCTGCAGTAGTATTTTTGAAGATAAGGACAGGTAACAAGAGTGTTGCACGGTTTGTTGCTTCCAAAACAAGAGTTGCCCCAATTGGCATGATGACAATTCCGCGATTGGAGCTTTTAGCAGCCCTTTTGTTGGCTCGACTCCTATCAAGCATCACTTCAGCGATACTACCAGAGCAGGTCTTGGACAAGCCAATGTGTTTTACTGACTCTATGATTGCGCTGCACTGGATCCGAGGTTTTGACAAGGAGTGGAAACAGTTTGTGCAGAATCGGGTGAATGAAATTAGAAGTCTTGTATCCTTTGACTGCTGGTACCATTGCCCGGGTGAAGACAATCCTGCGGACATCCCATCCAGAGGAATTGATTTGTCACTACTCATTAGCAACATGTTGTGGCTGATGGGACCTACCTGGATCTGTGACCCCAAATTTGAACCACAGTGCCCTGATCCCCGCCTTCCCCCAGATGAATGTTTGTCTGAGATGCGAGTGAAGGATCGGCTTGCATGTTCAAATCTACTGATCCAGGGATCGCATCAAGGTGGAGCAATTATCGATTGTGAACGTTTCAGCACACTAAGAAGGCTTCTAAAGGTAACAGCATATGTGATGAAGTTCGTCTCACTCCTCAAGTCCAAGGTCAGGAAGAGTGATCCTGTAACAAGGACCATAACAGCGGCGGATGTTGAAAATGCAGAGCTGTTCTGGATCAGGTTGTCACAAGGAATGCTAACAGAGGATGAACGGTTTGGAATTTGGCAACAGCAACTTGGGCTGTACAGTGGTAATGATGGTGTCTGGAGATGCCAGGGAAGGCTACATCATGCTGATCTTCCTCAAGCTGGAAGACATCCAATCATACTTGACAAAAGACATCACTTCACTGTGTTAGTTGTGCAAGACTGTCACACCAAGGTGATGCACAATGGTGTTAAGGAAACTCTTACAGAGCTACGTACCCCAGATATTGGATCGTGCGAGGGAGGCAGTTTGTGAGGAAGCTATTGATCAAGTGCAGAATTTGCAAACGGTTTGGTTCAAGACCATTCACTGGTCCACCCTCTCCTCAATTACCCAACTTCGCTGTCCAGGAATCACCACCATTCAGTACCACCGGAGTTGACTACGCCGGACCACTGTATGTAAGGGGCGGCAGTAAGGTCTGGATAAGCCTTTTCACCTGCCGTGCTGTGAGGGCAGTACACTTGGAACTTGTTCCAGATTTAACGGCAAGGGCATTTATTTGTTGTCTGAAAAGGTTTTCTGCCAGGCGTGGTATACCTCAGCGTATCGTGTCGGACAATAGCAAAACATTTAAGTCAGCGAACAAGATCCTGCGGTCATTACTGAACACACCTGAGGTGCAGCAACACTTCAGGGACCTGCATATCGAGTGGCTATTTATCCTTGAGAAGGCACCCTGGTGGGGAGGATTCTTCGAGAGAATGATCCAATCAGTCAAGAGGTGCTTAAGGAAGGTCATTGGGAAGACAATTCTGACGTATGACGAGTTAGCAACGGTTTTAGCTGAAGTGGAGGCCACACTCAACTCCCGTCCGATCTCTTACCTGTCCTCAGAGGACATTGAAGAACCCCTAACACCTTCTCATCTGTTGTCTGGTCGTCGCCTACTTACCCTACCTGACCTCACGGATCGTAAGGAGGACCCAACTTTTGGTGACTCAGACCCTAAGAAGGATCTAACCCGACGGATGCGGCACTTAACCCAAATCCTTGAACACTTTTGGAGAAGGTGGAAATTTGAGTACCTGAATGGATTAAGGGAGAGCCACTGTTACGGTCATAAATCTAAGCCTGCAGATAATTCAATTGCTGTTGGAGATGTTGTATTGATTTATGATCCAGGTCAACCCAGAACCTTGTGGCGAATTGGCAGAGTAGTGAAGCTGCTACCAGGGTCAGATGGAGCTGTGAGGGGAGCATCCCTCCAAGTGTGGTCCGGCACTAGGTCAACACATCTGCGTCGACCCATCCAGCACCTCTACCCCCTAGAGTCTAGTGTGGCCCTTGACCCGAACTCTGTCACTGACAGCGAATTTCAACCCACTGTACGTCTCACTTCCAGTGATGATGATGCACAAGCTAGCGGAACTGAATCTCGCCCTCAAAGAGTTGCAGCACAAGTAGCAAAATACAGGCTGAAGGAACTGATGAATTAAGGATTAGAAGTACATCACCTTCATTGACTAGCTAAGCTAGTCAAGGGGGGGAGTGTCAGTTATTTCAATATGTTATTGCATTGTGTAATTGCTCACGTGATTAAGAATACGTTCGAAGGAGATTTGGGTAGCGTGGCGTAGAAAATAAATCTGCATCGATCGCACAACTTGTAGATTATCGTACAACATCTTTTCAAGTATCAAACATCAGTATAAATATTAGGGAGCCAACTGAGAGGATGGCTATTGTATTTGCCCTCATGAAATACATATTGAGCCTTCTAACTTCAGTTATTAAATAAAAGTAACTTCAAAATAATAATAAATTGGGGGCTGCATGACACATACACAAAAAATATGTAATTGCAACAGGACTTAATAGGGTGGAGAGCAGGATCAATGTTTGAAAAATTGGTGTCATTAGCTCGCTGGCAGCTATCACGACAAGATTTCCTGCAGAAAAATCTCGACTGAGGCAAACTTCTCCAGAGTTTTGTACCTCCCCAAATGCAAACATAATTATCAGCAGTTTGATAGTATCTATTATCAACCGTACTTTGCGTTAAAATAAACAGTTTCTAACGGATCTTTTCTAGAATAGCCGCCATTCTAGTGCCGACTGCTCCAACATATATCACCGCGATGCTTACCTTCAGCAGATGCATGACAGCTAGCGCTTGTGATGACGCAATGACGCTCTTCTTCTGCTGTTATTACTCTCCTCCAGACCATCGCCGTTCTCCGTTCTTCCGCCGATACCGAAGAGGCAGAATAATAAAGGACACCAGATTTGACTCGAAAGTTAGGCTTCGCTTTGGTTCTTAATTATCGCTTTTGCTCTTTGGAATACCCATGCAGTTTGATAACTACCATTACCATGCAAGAGAAGTACAACCAGCTAGGCTATATTGACCACCTCCCCCCCCCCCCCCCCCCCCCCCCCTTCTCCCATTTTGGCACCCCATGTTGTGGGGGGGACAATATACCCTAGGTTATAGTGTCCGGGGAGGGGGACAGTATATCCAGAGGGGGGGGGGGGGGGGGGGGGGGGGGGGGGGACAATATATCCTAGGGTATATTGTCCGGGGGACAATATAACCTAGGGTGTATTGTCCGGGGGGAAAACGCGGGAAAACGGCCAATTATTAATCGCCATTCTGTTCTTAAGCTACATGTAGAGCTGCAGCGCAGCCTAGCCGGTAGATTTGCGTCTAGTATGGAGAGCGTCGAGTTCACTATTGACAATGTGAACGTGAAGTTCCCGTTCAAGCCTTACCCTTGCCAATTCGTGTACATGGAAAAAGTCATACAATGCTTGCAACAGGTAAACAACAGCAGCTGGAACTAGGCCCTATTAGCTATAGGTTCATAATATAATTAAGCATTGAGGCCGACTAGGATGTGCACAGCAGTGTTTTTTTTTATCCTTTCTTTTCTTTGCTGTGTGCCCTCTCGACCCACACCTACCTCCTCGCGTCTTCTCTCGCGCAGGGTAGCAACGCTATCCTCGAGTCCCCCACGGGCACGGGAAAGACATTGTGCTTGCTTTGTGCAACGTTGGCGTGGAGGGAGGAGCAGCTGCGTTGTAGGAGTGCTGTGGTGGGGGAAGGAAACGTTAATGTGTGGGACACGAGAACACCCTCGGGTGAGTTAGTGCGTGTGCTTGCGGGTATTTGTTCGGTGTGTGCTGTATGTGTGTGTGTGTGTGTGTGTGTGTGTGAGAGAGAGAGAGAGAGAGAGAGAGAGAGAGAGAGAGAGAGAGAGAGAGAGAGAGAGTTCATATCACCCATTCATACGAATCTAGGGGTTGCTGAAAGCGTTCCCAAGATAATCTATGCCTCCAGGACTCACTCGCAACTCTTGCAGGTCATTCGTGAGCTCAAAAACACCAGCTACAGGTTTGCTTTTTTATTCGTGTGTAAAAATGTGGTTCAGAGGAGAAGGTAGCAGGCTTACGTTTGCACATTTTTGGTCCATAGTTCCATTATGTGCACCTCACCTAAGCTTATCTTGTTCCCCCTATATGACTTGTGGCTTTTTCCCCCCTAGACCTAGACCACCATGGCTTGTTCTCCCCTAGACCCATGGGAACCCCCAGCATTTCTGGAAGGGGGGGTGGCCAGGATAGGGTAAGGGGGGGGGTGCCATTTGACAGCCGAATACGACTATGGGGGGGGGGGGGGGGGGGGGGGGGGGGGAGAAGGAGGGATTCATATGTTCTAGTAATACTGAATTCTTTAACTTTATTAGACGTGTGTGTGTGTGTGTGGGGGGGGGGGGCCTGAGGACACCCATGAGACCCAGGGTCTCCGTCATGGCTTGCTCCCTCCTCCCCAGACCCAGGGTCTCCATCATGGCTTGTTCCCTCCTCCCCAGACCCCGTGTATCCATTATGGCTTGTTCCCCTTGTCTCCATCATGGCTTGTTCCCCTTGTCTCCATCATGGCTTGTTTCCCCTCCCCAGACCCATGGTCTCCACCATGGCTTATTTCCCCCTCGCCATACCCGGTCTCCATCATGGCTTGTTCCCCCCTCCCCAGACCCAGGGTCTCCATCATTGGATCGAGAGAACAGATGTGCATCCATCCTGAGGTGCAGCGGAAGGAGACCAACACAGAGAAGGTGTGTGTGTGCGGTAGTCTTACTAGTGGTCCTGTTTATCTGTGCTTGCTTTTAGGTGCACCTCTGTAGGGCCAAGGTGAAGGCGAACTCCTGTACTTACTACAACAACGTAGATGGTTAAGTCAGTCCCTCTACCTCGATCATCCTCCTCCCTCCTCTCCCTCCTCCCTCTACCTCGATCATCCTACTTCCCTCCTTCTCCCTCCTCCCCTCCACCCTTTCCTCCCCATCCCTCCCCATCCTCCCTTTGCCTGTTACATGTAGCCATGTAGTATATGTCAATACAGATGATCAAATCGGCTCCCCTCATCCACTTATTAATAGATATTATTTCCTGTTTTTCGGTTTTCTAGTCTCATACCTGTCCCCTCCTCCCCAGCCCGCCCCTTACAATTCTCGTTTATGTTCACTCTACCACCTCCCTTTCTGGTCCCTCCCCTCTCCCTTCTCCCCTCCTCCCCACTCCTATCTTCATGTCAATGTGCAGCAAAACGATTGCAGAACTCTGATCCAATTATGGACATTGAAGACTTGGTGTTGGCAGGCACCAGACACAGGTGGGCAAACTGACCACACCCTCTTAACTAAGTTACTGACCTCCCTCTGCACATAGGATGTGTCCCTACTACCTAGCCAGGGAACTCAAACAAGATGCAGACATCATATTTATGCCATACAACTATCTTCTGGATGCAAAGGTGAGTGGACACTGTGGACAGCTTCCACTACCACTCCCCTCCCTCCCCTCCCCCCCCCCCCATTTGCTCCCATTATCCCCTCTACCCCTCTACAGACCAGGAAGATGCATGGTGTGGATGTGAGGGGGGCTGTGGTCATTCTGGACGAAGCTCACAATATTGTGAGTCTCTTACAAGTGTCTGTATTGTGTGACAGTGCATGTGTGTGTGTGTGTGTGTGTGTGTGTGTGTGTGTGTGTGTGTGTGTGTGTGTGTGTGTACAGATACAGGGTACAGATGGTGTATGTATGTGTGTATATCTATCACTATGTGCATATGTGTGTGTATACATGTACATATGTTGTATAGTGGTGTGGTGTTCTTGTTGTTCAGGAGAAGGTGTGTGAGGAGGCCACATCATTTGATCTCACTTCGCTGGACATTGCCTACTGCATTGCTGATGTGGACCACCTGCTGCAAGTGAAGATGGATGAGTTAGAGGGAGATAGAGGTACATACGTGGCCAAGATCCAGGGGGGTCCCCCTAGGGTTCATTAATTATGTGTACTAAAGTGTGGTGTGATAATTGATGGAAGAACCAGGGGGTGGGGGGGGGGTGTGGGGGGGGGGCTACTTACCACATTTACTATTCTATCTGTTGCTAGCATATTCCTATGCAATAATACTATATTTTGTGACCATAAAGAGCAAAGCTGCGGTTGTGGGCTTCTCCCAGGCCCTGATGGGGGAGCGTACAGGGTGGGAGGGGTCCTGCACCCTCCCCACCCAAGTCAATCCATTTGCTCCCCCCTCGCTATGAAATCCTATATCCATTCCTGATGGGGTAATAACTAGAGGCTTAAGTAAGGGTTAGGGGTCCTCCTTCCCTTCCTACCTCTTTCCCTCCCTCCTTCTCCCTCCTCCTCCCTCCTCCTCCTCCCTCCCTCCTCCTCCTCCTCCCTCCTCCTCCTCCTCCCTCCTTCCTCCTCCTCCCCCTCCTCTTCCCTCCCTCCCTCCTCCCTCCTCCTCCCTCCCTCCCTCCCTCCCTTCCCTCCTCCTCCTCCCTCTGACTCCAACCCATCCCACCACAGAATCTGCATCAGATGATGATCTGAAGGCCTTGTTGAACCTAAAGGGTAAGCATTTCATATTTAACCTAAAGGGTAAGCATTTCATATTGAATCTAAAGGGTAGCATTTCATATTGAATCTAAAGGGTAGCATTTCATATTGAATCTAAAGGGTAGCATTTCATATTGAATCTAAAGGGTAGCATTTCATATTGAATCTAAAGGGTAGCATTTCATATTGAATCTAAAGGGTAGCATTTCATATTGAATCTAAAGGGTAGCATTTCATATTGAACCTAAAGGGTAGCATTTCATATTGAACCTAAAGGGTAAGCATTTCATATTGAATCTAAAGGGTAAGCATTTCATATTGAATCTAAAAGGTAAGCATTTTGAACCTAAAGGGTAAGCATTTCATGTTGAATCTAAAGGGTAAGCATTTCATATTGAATCTAAAGGGGTAAGCATTTCATATTGAATCTAAAGGGTAAGCATTTCATATTGAATCTAAAGGGTAAGCATTTCATATTGAATCTAAAGGGTAAGCAGTCACACACAACATGTAAAGATAAGAACAATATTGGCTTCAGTGTCAAATAAATGTTTGATAGAACACTAGGATGTATTTACCACTTCTGCTTCTCATCAGAATTCTTTTTAACGCTGGAAAAAACGCTGGACTCTATACCATTCCAGGCAGACTCCACAGAGGAGCCACATCCAGGAGAGTATGTACAGTCAGACTGCTTGTGTGTGTGAGAGTATATAGGCTATTTGTGTGTGTACATGTACATGTATGTGTGTGTGTGTGTGGTAATGTATGTGTATGTATGTATGTACACTGAACTTATAAGCTTTGTATTATATTTCAGTTTCATATTGACCTTCTTTGCAAGTGCGGGACTGACCAGGGATACCTGGCCTGCCTTTGTGGACCAGTGTGGCCTGGCCATCACCTTGCTCACCTCAGATAGCGGCAGGACCATGCACAGAAGTGGCATCAACATGCAGAAGATGTTGGACCTCGTGAAGGTGTGTCCTGGGGAGGAGGAGGTGTCAATGCATCCCTGGGAGGGAGGGAGATGTGGCTGTGTTTTGGATGGCTAGATGTAGGTGTGTTCCAGTGGTGGGTAGGTCCCCTCTAATGCGGACACCATCAGGACCCACCTCAAATGTCCTGATTATCGAGGTGTCCTTATCAGGGGGGTGGGATCATGTCAGTTCTCACAAAAAATTGCATGAGTACCTCAAATCCTTTTCATACTTAGCCGCATTGCAGAGGTACTAAAGACATGTCAAAACCTAAGTTATTGGATCTCTCACTTTTAACACTTTCAAATTATGCTTAATTGAAATTTTGACCTTTTATCATAACGTTTGTTGAAAAGGTGGGCGTTTCCACTTGTAGATTAATGAGGGTTGATGATTCTGGACAAATCAGTATACTATTTTGTACAGCATGCTATTACATACATAAACACGTTACAATTATTAATGGTTATCAAAATGGTATACGGATATTGTTGTTTAATGATTTTCAACTTGTATTTTAGTTTTTAAAAGAGTGCCACCAGCTTTTATCATGAAATTTATACTGGCTTCATCAGCAGACCCTTGCCAACCTGATTTCATAAATTAGGCGGGGACCTCTGAGGGTTATTAAGTTATTTAGTATAATACAGTACACCTACCCCTATATCAACCCACCATCAACCTTGGGAAAATATGCCCTATTCATAGCGATATTAGATCGCCTAAGCCAACCGCTAATGAATTTAATTCGTGATAGAATCCTTTCACAAAGTGAATCTCTTAGGGGTGGTTTGAGGTGAACGCTAGGAACACAAAACCCTAGCCTAATATAGCTATGAATAGGGCATATTTTCCCATTATGTACTGTACCCTCATACATATATCGTTACTGTACAGGAGGATGCTTGTTTTGTGGTGTTTCAACAAACATTACTTCCATATAAAGTACAGGTGGTTTTGATTGAGCAACATGAATGCCATTGAGTTTGCAACAAGAGCTACTCTTTTATATGGTGGCCCGGTAGGTTGCAGAACAAAGCAGTCGACATAGAGCATTGTGCAGTCAACATAGAGCATTGTGCAGTCGACATAGAGCATTGTGCAGTCAACATAGAGCATTGAGCAGTCGACATAGAGCATTGAGCAGTCGACATAGAGCATTGAGTTTGCTTTGCCTGGCATTGCATGTCCTTAAATTTTCATATTTGTGTTTCTTTTTCCAAATAAATCTACGAACAGTATTAAAATATTGTAATTAAATCACTAACAATTTCTTTACATTGTACATGTAGATACCTACTATGCTGCTTGTATGAAGCCAGTAAAAGATGAAATTCAATATGCCAGTGGTGGTAAGCCAACTTCTGATGATTGGGCTCTTTGGACGAAACGATGGAGTCGGTTCTCTACGTTGGAGTTTTTTACAGATACCTGCGAAATTATCATTCAGAAGCTGGAGGAGGACATTATGCTCTCAGAGGATCACATTCTTGAGCCTCTCAAGAAACTTCTTCCCTGGCCAAGACAAGCAGTCATTGGTTTCCTAGCCTATAATTACACTACGGGACTAGATGGAAGTCTTGTTGAACTTCTGCGTGATGATCTGGGACAGTGGTGGCATACTCCAATGCATACTCTTGAAGGCGGTCTCTTATCACTTCCTTGGGCCTTTATCAAGAATAAGCGTGTGGTTGAGCTTGAAACCAAAATTGAATTTGGAAAATTTGTTACAGACATAAAATACGATACGACATCAAACCCAGAGCGGGTAAAAGTACTAGCTCGAAATAACACCTTTCAACAGCAAATTGACACCTTCGAAGGATATGCTGCTATCATCACTTTGCCTCTCAACATCATCAGGCAGCTAACTTTTTCGCCTCCGCTGTCACCTGATTTTGCTGATGCACTCATGCATATTACCTATAGTCCATCCACAAAGATCTTACTGCAATGTAAGGAAAGGTTCTGGGAGGATGACGATATATATGGTGGGTTTTCCTTCACAACCCTCCCAATAGGACAGCTGCATTACCCCCAGCAACCCAGACAAAAAGAAGGGTGGCCGTGGTATCTTGATGTGCTATACATGGAAACAAGAGGGTCTCTTATTTGGGTCACAGCCCAAAGAAATGGCAATTGCAAAGGCAGTTGAAGACATTTCACTCATTCATCCTGAAATGAAGAAGAATTTTAAAGTAGGAACCATCCAAGCATGGTACTCCGACCCAACTGCTCAGGGTGCTTTTGCAAGTTTGCAGCCATTTCAAATCCAACTCATTGATGAATACCTATTGCATCCATACCCAAGACCCAATGAACTTCCAAAAATGGCTGCTCATCATCATCCTCCTCTTCCTCCTCCTCCTTTGCTGGTGAGGCAATCTCCTACACAAATGGATGGATCCAAGGAGCCCTGGAGAGTGGGTTAAGAGCTGCATATCAGTTCTATTGCCGTAACGAATCCTAAGAAGCTAATAAAAAAAAACCTAAGTGACAATTTAAAAAATAATATTCTGGACAAAAATTAATGTGTGCATTGCAGTGAACTGAGATTTTTAGTGGATAAACAATTCAATTTGAGATAGTTTGTGCAGTATTTAATTTGAGGGCAATTGTGAATATGAAGCAAGCATGGGTTCAACAATTTGAACTGAAATCGTAGTGCTAAATATACAGTAACATTTAACTATTATACTGTGCCTCGAGTCACAGTGAACCACATACACGCATATGTACCTTCATCTTTGGCAGAGGTCTGGACCTCACATTCATTTAGGGGGGGAGGGGGAGCCACATCACATACAAGTAGGGGGTCTAACTCGCAATACAAATACAGATGGGAAGGGGGGGTTAATCTGTATGCCCTGGCCCTCCATCATCTGACCACCCAAACCGTCTACTCAAGTTCAAGAAGACACGTCATCATTTCGATTGGAACTGTTCGATAAATGTTTGAGTGCACTTGCAAGCATGAATCTCAATTTTTGCATTTCCTTGGCGAATCAGTTGGTTGTGGTGGACTTATCACCCAGTGCCATAATGAAGTGCGAGATGCTCTAGGTGATTTGGCAGCTATTGTGTACAAAGATGTTGTAAGGTAACCCATTGTTCAGGAAGCAGATGATGCCAGTGGTCGACCAGCATTAATTGCTGACCTCAGGCTTACGAGGAGTGTGGCATCCACAAACTGCGGCGTTGCTAGATGTTCGTGTCGTAGACACAGACGCCCAGTCTTATGCTTGCCGCACTGTTGATGCTGTGCTATGTTCAGATGGGGTCTTGGGTCATGATGCACAACACCTGATCAAGCGCCTATGTGACCAAATTGCAATGAAGTGGGAGAAGTCACATTCAGAAGTAATGGTATGGGTCCGTGCCAGAATAGCTTTTGCTATTTTACTTGCAACAAACCTTTGCTTGCGTGGATCCAGGGTAAAATGGAGAAGTGGACATGGCATGAACGACGGAGCAGGCCTACCCCATTTCCCTTGATGTGGTTATATGTGTTAATCTTACAACAATTTTATTTTATTTTGTATGTATATGTATTTATGTAATATTCTCTTCTTTGTTATGATGTAGGTATTATTATTAATGTGTATTACAGTATTATAATGCACGTTGGTTGTGGTATTGCTAAGTGAGATTGGAATTCAGTTATATTTCAATTCCATTGTATACTTGAGCTGCAGCAGACACAAGGAAGAACTAACTAGGGGGTCCATTCCTTCCTCTTCCTATGGGCTATACTTGTATGTATGTATTACAAAACTTGTATGTATGTATTATAAAACTCTAAATGTACAACAAGCCGTGCACAGACCCTAAGCTGCTTTACTTTCAAAAGTGCTCCTAATTCACACTGAAAATTACTGGACCTAGCTCTACACAAGAACATCTAAGGTTGTAGCTGGCATGTAGGCCTTCAGTTCATGCATGTTCTAGATCTTAGATATTCCTTCACTCTAGTTCTTTGATTTCTCATTATGGCAGATGTGGAATGGAATGTTGATCCTGGAGTGGAATGCGGGTTCAAATACAAGGTGGTAGAATCCATTTGAATTCTAGATGACATCATCTACCATCTTGGTTTTTGATTCACAGCATTCCTGTATTGCTAGGAGGGGAGGAATGGTGAGGTGAGGTGGGGCAAGAGGCAAAGTGTGCTACTTACAAACAAAGTTAGATCAAACATGCCTGCCATACAGTCAGTACTGAGACCAATGACATGTTGTAAGTGGAGCCTGAATTCACAACAAAGCCCTACTAAGATCAGATTTCATGTGCCTTCGTGGTTCCCAGGAACTCATCATACCACAAGCCACAACATCTACTTGAATCATCCAATGACCTTGCAATTGCTGACAGCAAGGTCGATCTCGCAGCTATGCAATATTCAATTTTTTACTTCTTTATTTCTTTATTATATTTTTGTTCAAAAAGGAACAAAAAAAACTAAGTCAGTCTCAGCAGAGAGGGGGTAAGAGAAGGTACAATTGTGTGTATGTGAGGGTGTGATCTTTTACATTGTAACACCACATCCATCTAAGCTACATTTTAATCATAGCTGACCGGCTCTTCTCACAGTTCCGTAAGGCAGTTAGTGAAAGGATGGGATGGAAAGGAGGGTGATAAAGGAGGGGAAGGGTTAAAATGGGTGGGGTGTGGGGGAAGGAACTACACATTCATTCACTTAGCAGAGACTATGCCCACTCAATGAACACACACATAATCAAGCTGTGGATAAGGGGAGAGGAAGGGTGGAAAAATCATGGTGGCTAGTGCCTATATGATGATGGGACACTCCTGCACACCCAACATTCTTCTGAGCACCAGCAAAGATCAGGGTATACTGCATATGAGAGTGCTATATGTGTGGATGTGAGTGTTGTGTGGGGTGTACTGATGCATGTGAAAGTATATTATTTGATTTGTGTTTGAATGTTGTGCATGCGAGAGTGTTGTGTGATGTTTATGCATGTGAGAGTATGTGAGAGTTGTCAGTGTGTTGCGTGGGGTGTGTGCATGCGAGAGTATTACATGTTATGTGTGGGTGTGTTTGTATGGGGTGTTGGTTTTAATGACAGATGTGATGACAATATATGCAGAGGGGTGTGTGAACTAATGAGAACGTATTGGATGTTTGCCATGTGCACATGTCCGCTGAAGTGTATAAACTGAAGACAGGTGTTGTAGCTACATAACCAAGGATGTAAAGAAGAATCCAGCCACAGTACAGACACACTCCTCTCAATGTGTGATGATAGTTGCAATTGAATTTCCAGCCCCCTTCAAACATCCACTGGCCTATGAATGTGATAAAATGGTGCATTCCAACAGATAATCATGGCTTTACCACTGTACTTTTGTGCATCTAATGTATAACAACCATGCACAAGAGTTATTTCAGGTTTTTTTTTTACATGTAGCTGTTCGTATGTGTGACGCTTGTTTTGTATATTTTATAAATTATAGATGTACATCTCCTTTAATCACACATGTGTTTCACACAACTGCTATGGACTTCCTATTTTCAACGCATGATATACTACACATTAGTAGCTGTATATGGTAAAATGTATATTGTGGGATCTAGCTTGCTTTAACTTCGAACGCTTTGGCTTAAAACTTACTCGAAAGAAACGGCAAAACACCATGCACTCCATTATCATTCTCGCCTGATGTAGTGACCCCTCGATCGTGTTAAAATACTCAATCGGTTATTGTGATTAGTTCCACTATTGTGTCGCGTGAGAAATGCACGAAATGACTTGGTATCTGGGTTGTAAAAACGCTCAACTAAATTTGCGCATGGTATGTATAGGATATAGTTTTGATAGTGTTTTGGCAACAACAAAAACATGTCAGGACCTGTTGTTATTATACATGCACTAGTCTGGCAAGTATCGTGAAGACTCGTTTTTCTCGTTGCAGATACATAGGTTTGGCACACTATATCGTAGTCTTATACTATTCAGTAGCGGATCCAAGAAGGGGGCACAACGTCAACGGGCCCGTGCCCCCCCCCAACATGTATGTGTACGCGAACATAGCAGAAATGGCCTACACGTACATCTACGTACGTGGTCAGGGCCATGTATGAAACGATTTATCGCGGGACATAATTGTAATTCGGCTCTTACAATAGAAGTACGTATATTACATTAGCCGGCCGTTTAGCGTATGTTATTCAATTTTCCCAGAGATAGCATCTCTAACGAGAGCATGTGTAACGTATCGAAAAGTACCAAAAACCGAGCATAAGCTCCGTGGAGGTAAATAAAGTAAATAACGCCCACGCGTCATATGTGACCATCTACTCAGCCGACTGGTGCCTAGTATTTTTTAAACAAATAAACGGTGAGTTCGGTACATGTGCTATCAACGGCGATGTATCGGCGCATTGAACATATAGAGGCTGAGCTCTTGATCTGTCGCTCCTCAGCCTCGATCTGTAATTACATTTTTAGTGCAGCTTTTACGTACTTTTGGGGGTTTTCTACGCAAAAAAAAGCGTTGGCTTCTCGGGCTCCGCCCCAGACCCCCTAGCTGGGCGGGAGGGGTGCCCCCTCCCCGGGGCGGCCCCACCCCTTGCCACACCCTCACCGGTGCCCCCCCCTCCCAATTCGCCTGTGAGCAGAGTCTCGTGAGCAGACGACACATCAATATTTAGAAGATGACGTAGATCACGCAATGACATACGTTTATGAAATAGTTAATTATGCTCAGTTATAATTAATCAATTTGTCTTGAATTTAGTTAATGGATGCTTAATGTTCTTTTCATGATACTTGTATATTATAATCAGACCGATTTTTAGCGAATACTGAACGTGTTTGGAATTCAATTTGGAAAAGTTAATTTTAGCTAATTGATTTCAATTAATAATTTCTTTTCTTGAAACATGATAAATCATTTAAAAAGGTGAAAAATTTATTGGTGAAATCAGAATTCTCAAATCTCTATCACAACCTTACACATTCACTCATGTCCTCAATTTCTGGCCATGCAGCCCCCTCCAGTCATATGAAGCACATCATACCAATTGAAACACCCCATCATATATACTGGAAGCTTTAGTGGTGCCGTACGACTAGAAATGAAGCAGTTATATGGTTAGGAGGCTCTTTATTAATGTCAATGTTTGTATTAATTCAGTCTAGATCAGTCTGTTAAGCATTACATAAATGCGGCTTTAAAAGAATCTGTATACCTTTTAGGGAGCAGGCAACGTGTTCCGCACTATAATTTGTGAGGTTTGTAGCTTGTGCATGCAGACATAAATGGACTTTATAGTTAAATGTGTTGACACCGCTTTGTTACAGATGGCTCAGTACACATCCACAAGTGATTGAGATGCTGCAGACACTGTCCGTACGTGATATTAAACATTTTCGACAACACTTATCTAAAATAACGTCATCCAAATCTATATAACCGTTCTACGTCTCAGTGCCTGTACTGCATGAGATAATTTTATACAAGTCAATTAAAATAATCACCTTCTTTCTTTTAGCAAAGCACCTCACCACAGATATGTGGATAATTAGCGTTACACTCCACAGAGATACAAACACAGCAGCAGTGGTTTTGTGGTTAATTGTAACCGGATGTGTGGCTGAGGCTCTGGTATCATGAAGACAAAAAGCAATACTGGGAAGGCAGATAATGGAAGGAGCTGTTTGAAGGCTTTCCATAATGGGTCCCCATCGGTGATTGGTTCGTATTTCGATCTCCAGCGCACATGATGAGACAATTGCTATAACGACGACACAAAAATAATACCCCCGGTAAACATTGCTGGACCGTACCTGAGTGAAAACGTTTCCACGATCGCAACGTTAACGTTGACGTTGACAAAAAAAGGAACAAACACCTGTTCTGTTAACTCCCCTGGTTTATAAGTGGTACCGATGCTATCGGCGCCGGGACGAGTAGCGAGGTCACAACGTAGACCACTTCATATTTCTTCAGGTTCTTGTAGAATACTGCAAAATAGAAGAGATGGAAGGATACCCAGGTAGTGAACTTAAGTGAAGAGAACTTTCACCCATCGCATGTAGGCCTAGCTGTATGGTCATCCATCCGACAGCTGCCGGTACGTACACACACGACAATACTATTACACTTCTGTATTATTTTATGTAGTTAACGAAAACGATTTGGAAGATCTCAACAGTGGCAATGGCCAACGAAGCCAAAACCTGATATAGAGTGCCAATCGATAGCCGGACTGCTGATTACTTATGACGGATCACCACTGAACAAAGCTGCCAGCAGGCATACGAGTACAGAAACACTGTTGGTCGCAGTGCCTATTAGCTCTGTGGTAAAAGTATAGGAAAGATCGCCACCCATCTCAAAATGCTATATAAGTATAACATGGTATGTACATACGACGGTCTCCCATGCACATGCCATGCACTGTTAATAATTCCTGCTGTTTACTTTGCCGGCCGGTCGGCACTATACATGGATCATTAATTAACCAGCCTCCTGGATGTTGCATGCACGATAGACAAGAACTATAGTATAATAGTGTTTTTATGTTACATAATGCATGCGCATGAAAGCTTCAATCCAGCTAGCTAATGGGTCTGATCACGCAGTCACTGTAGCTCCAAAAAGCGGTTCTGTCTCATTTATTTTTGAAATTTGTTGTGACAGTTCAAGATCAGTGGAGTGGCTCTCAGAAGATTGAACAGGTCTCCTGCACAGGTCGCACCTTATCCTTCGGTGCGGTAGTAATGACAGCGGGAGGGAGAGCATAAATACCTGAATGGCACACAGCACAACCATCTCACTGATGTTCGCATCATCTGGGCCAACTGTTGCGACATCAACTATACCCTTTGTGGCACTAATAACGTTAGCAATGGAACTGAATGAAGGAAAGATTGTCAGAGGGAGTACTTCCTTCAGAGCTACCCTGTATGAGGTCTGCTCAAGTTCATCTCTAGTGTTGGATAATCCCTTGCAGAATTTGATAACAGCAGTGAATACTAGGAAGAGGCTGATCGTATGAAGAAGGACTGTGAGCCCTTTGGATAATCCTAGCTGAAATCCAGCGGTGTAGCGATCGTGATCAGCGCCGGAGGTCGTTTTGATCGAGCACCATACTCCACCCAGCCCGTACGATCCGTGGATTAGGGGTATCCAAGCTACTAATGTTGGTAACGTGAGCACGATTACCAGACCACTGATCTCATGTCTGCGAGTCTTCGTAATTGTATTTGGCATACAGCTACCGTGAAAACGTAGGCGCATATCCACAACATGCAGAACGTTAAGGAGAAGCTAAAGTACTGAACAATGCAGCCAATAGCGACACAGGCGTCGCCCCAACCTTCTCGCACCGTCACCGTGGCATTGACATCAGTAGAAACCGGCAAAGTCTCAAAGCCGACAGCCGCGGCGAAACCGAGGCAGAGTATGGCGAGGTAGAGCTGCAGTCGATGTACAAACTGGTGGTATGCCCTAGTGAGCAATATGAGCACCACAGCGGAAAGGGCAGCCAGACATCCGATGACGGCAAAGGCTGTGTTCAGGTAAATCAGCTGGAGCGTAGTACTTCGACTGTTTTCCATTTAATGCACGCTTGCACTGCAATCAGTACCAAAGCTATGCTATGGGAGGCCTTATAAATTACGACCACAGAATCACATACACGTGCAGCGCAGCACTCGACGACGCAGCGGAGCATGCACCCGATGCATGATGATTTCGTGATGCAGTGCAGCGCAGCGATCTCGTTCCCAGATCAGAATGGTGTATTATAATTTGTGTTTTTATAATTATTTTCTCGGAAACTCCCATGGCCAGTAATTATATATTTTATTTTTATAATTAAGCCATATAAAATAATAATTATGATTATAATACTAGAATAGCTATAGTAATAATGAGTTACATTACACGAAGGACACTAATATTATTTACAGACTGAGAGTCCCACAACTACCTACTGTAACACCTGATCTATACACTCTCCCGTCGTGCACTCTTCATATCAGTTATTATTATATAAGTTCACACAATACATACAAAATAAAACACCATTTCCTACATACACAGTCAGGATGGAAGACGTTCTCTTGCCAGGAGGGCCCTACATAGTAATGGACTTCACCAAATCCTGCCGTATATGTGCACCATGCACCACTAATGCCTTTGGCCTGGACTGGTTGATGGCATGCAAGATGGGATGCAGGCCTGCTTGGAGCCGGAATGTTCCTTGAGCAACCTCACCCCAGTTGCCGTACGTTTCTACTGCTAAGGGTGTACAGGCCCACCATGCATAGCTCTTGACCTGCATATATACGGTTTTCTGCTACAAGTGCTGTGCACAGCACCAACCACTTGGCATGACTCCCCCAAGATGACAGGAGTGAGTGGAGAGGTCAAGTGCTCTACAATTAGGATACATGCACAACTCTATTAGAACTTGCGTGTCCGTGCACTTTCAGATCATGACTAGGTGAGAGATTGTTATATTTATGACCCATGCATGCATATAAGTTTCTGCTAAGAGCTATACTGTCCTTTAATTGTTGCACTATTATTTGTGGTATAGGTCTATAAGCGAAGACCACCCCATTGATTCCATTCCATACAGCTCTGTGCTGTCATCTCTGTTCGCGTTCTGATCCCGGACATTATTTCCCATCGCTATATACCGAAGATATTCACCGCGGGTCGTGGTGATCGATGGGTACGACCGGATTCATCGAATAAGCCTACCACTCGTCCCTGGCAACCTAACATTAGTCTTTCGGTCTGGCATTGTTCACTGTCTATGGCCTTTGTGCCAGTGGAAGGTGACCCTGCGAACAAAAGGAGGGGACAACCCCTTCAAGCGCTATATAGGTGAGGGCTATAATTGCATGACAGCACTTTGATAGCACTTTGACTGCTCTGTGTCTGTATATATGTACATATGTGTGTGTGCATGTATGTGTGTTCAAGTGAGTACAGTGTTTGTATGTGCGTAAGAGTACGGTGTGTGTGTGTGTGTGTGTGTGTGTGTGTGTGTGTGTGTGTGTGTGTGTGTGTGTGTGTGTGTGTGTGTGTGTGTGTGTGTGTGTGTGTGTGTGTGTGTGTGTGTGTGTGTGTGTGTGTGTGTGTGTGTGTGTGTGGTGTGTGTATGTGTGTGTGTTGTGGGGGTGTGCGCGCTGCGCTGCATCATGCATGATATCATCGATCGCGCGAGTGCATGCATGCTCCCCTGCGTCATCGAGTGCTGCGCTGCACGTGTAAATGTACGTGATTCTGCATGTGGTCGTAATTATGGCACTAATCAATCAGTCAAGAGTTTAGCCTAGCCAGCTGCAGGTGCTTCACTGGTTTCTGATCTCAACATCAACCACAAGTTAATGCTCGAAATTGTGTTCAGTATAACTCAAACTCAGAAAGTATAGTAATAGTACCAAACAAATTCGGCAGAAAGTTTCTAACTTGTCTCCTACAGTACTAGTTCGGCTATAATATTACACTTAAATCGTGACGAAAACCTCTTATCCCAGCGAATTTTATGTTATCAGATCCAGATGGAGAAACTTTTTTTAGGTTCGAGTGTGGGAACGTAAGGGGGGGGGGAGGGGGGCGAAACCGAGGCAGAGTATGGCGAGGTAGAGCTGCAGTCGATGTACGTACTGGTGGAGTGGACTGGTGATATGCCCTAGTGAGCAATATGAGCACCACAGCGGAAAGGGCAGCCAGACATCCGATGACGTGCAAAGGTAAATCAGCATGCAGGAGCGTAGAATTGCGACTGTTATCCGTGGAATTCATAATTTAATACACGAATGGCAATCAGCACCAAAGCCACCAGACTTTTAATGTATACACACATCTGACCTTTGGCTTTGCACCGTGCGACACTTGTAAATTGTATCAATGGCGACGCCAAGTCTTATGACTGACAAAACCGCAGACTTCAACTCCTACTAACAACACACAAATCAGCGTTACGTATACGCTGGAGCAGATGGCTGTTGCTATTCTATTCATGCATGAAATCTATATTTTCGTAGTAGGTAGCGAGATCTGCGCGCCGGCGCCCTCGTTCCTATTGCTGGTATTGGATCCATGCATCATCCATGATGTCTTTTTTATCAAGCCAATGGGGCCCGAGGAAGTGTTTGAAGATTGCTTCTTTTTTGATGTTGATCACGTTCTCGTATACCGGGGTATACGTGGACCTCGGAGAAATAAAATTTAACTACCATTTTGATTGTCATGCTTGTGACATGACAATCAAAATTTAATGATGATAGGGAAAACGGCCAATTAATCGCCATGCTAAAATGTGGCGTTCTAGGCAGTACTGTAGCTACTACATGTAGCTGCAGCGCAGCGTAGCCGGTAGATTTGCGTCTAGTATGGAGCACGGCGGGCTGTCTGCTCTCACGCCCAGAAATTTTGAAATGGTTTCGAAGCCCCATAGCAACGGACTTGACAACCGATGTGATGTCCTTAGGAATGTGCTGTGTAGAACGTACAAGAAATGTAGTAAGCAGTTTAACGCTGCACCACACCCTTTTATATAGCAGTAATCAAATTGCCTTATCTTATGAACCGTTGGCTTTTGCGCTCGAAAGCAAAGGTACTCCTTGCGGGGAACGGTGATCTCGTGGATTCAATAAACGATACTGACGCTCGGACACAAGAACTGAGCAAAAAACAACTATTGTGATAAAGTAAGTAGAATGTCCAATTTGTTTAAAAGCTAGTGCTAACGAATTTTCTGAAATGGTTTTAAGCCTCTTGAAATCGGCCATTTTCTTCTTATTGTAGGCCTACGCATGCATCGGTATGTATTAATCTAACAGAATTGCTACTGATTAAAATTGGTTTACAATAATTATTCCTATATTTAGCACTGTATATAGAACGTCATTACAATCATGTTGCTAAATATAGGAATAATTATTGTATGTCTCCACTGAATCCCTTGTTCCCTACCTTTTTACACCACCATTGCCTTCAAATCCTATATACCACTAACTTTCTCAGAGAGAATGTTTTTTATACCTTGTTAGCTATATGTTCGTAATATAATTAAGCATTGAGGCCGACTGGCATGTGCACAGCAGTGTCTTTTTTCTTTTGCTGTGTGCCCTCTCGACCCACACCTACCTCCTCGTGTCTTCTCTCGCGCAGGGTTGCAACGCTATCCTCGAGTTCCCCACGGGCACGGGAAAGACATTGTGCTTGCTTTGTGCAACGTTGGTATGGAGGGAGGAGCAGCTGCGCTGTAGGAGTGCTGTGGTGGGGGAAGGAAACGTTAACGTGTGGGACACGAGAACACCCGGCACCCTCGGGTGAGTTAGTGCGTGTGCTTGCGAGTATTTGTTCGATGTGTGCTGTATGTGTGTGCGTGTGGTGTGTGTGTGTGAGAGAGAGAGTTCATATCACCCATTCGTACGAATCTAGGGGTTGCTGAAAGCGTTCCCAAGATAATCTATGCCTCCAGGACTCACTCGCAACTCTCGCAGGTCATTCGTGAGCTCAAAAACACCAGCTACAGGTTTGCCTTTTCATCATTGATGTGTAAAAATGTGGTTCAGAGGAGAAGGGCAGGCTGCATGTACATCTACGTTGGCACATTTTCCATCCATATAGTTCACATCTGTTATGCACACCTCACCTTGTACCCCGTACATGGCTTGTTCATCATGGCTTGTTCCCCCTCCCCAGACCCAGGGTCTCCATCATTGGATCGAGAGAACAGATGTGCATCCATCCTGAGGTGCAGCAGAAGGAGACCAACACGGAGAAGGTGTGTGTGTGCAGTAGTCTTACTAGGGGTCCTGTTTATCTGTGCTTGCTTTTAGGTGCACCTCTGCAGGGCCAAGGTGAAGGCGAACTCATGTACTTACTACAACGTGAGGGTTAGGGGCCCTCCTCCTTCCCTTCCCACCTCTTTCCCTTCCTCCTCCCTCCCTCCTCCCTCCCTCCCTCCCTCCCTCCTCCTGCTCCGTCCCCCTCCTCCCTCCTTCCTCCTCCCTCCCTCCCTCCCTCCTCCACCTCCCTCCCTCCTTCCTCCTCCCTCCCTCCTGCCTCCCTCCTCCCTCCCTCCTTCCTCCCTCCCTCCTTCCTCCCTCCCTCCTCCTCCTCCCTCCCTCCTCCTCCCTCCCTCCCTCCTCCCTCCTTCCTCCTCCCTCCTCCTCCTCCTCCTCCCTCCCTCCCTCCTCCCTCCCTCCTTCCTCCTCCCTCCCTCCTCCCTCCTCCCTCCTCCCTCCCTCCTCCTCCACCCTCCCTCCTCCCTCCCTCCCTCCTCCTCCCTCCCTCCCTCCTCCTCCCTCCCTCCCTCCTCCTCCCTCCCTCCCTCCTCCTCCCTCCCTCCCTCCTCCTCCCTCCCTCCCTCCTCCTCCCTCCCTCCTCTTCCCTCCCTCCCTCCTCCTCCCTCCCTCCCTCCTCCTCCCTCCCTCCCTCCTCCTCCTCCCTCCCTCCCTCCCTCCTCCTCCCTCCTTCCTTCTCCCTCCTTCCTCCTTCATCCCTCCCTCCTCCCTCCCTCCTCCTCCTCCTCCCTCGTTCCCTTAATTCTCCTTGTCTACGTATTCGTCCAACTCCAACCCATCCCACCATCTGCATCAGATGATGATCTGAAGGCCTTGTTGAACCTAAAGGGTAAGCATTTCATATTGAATCTAAAGGGTAAGCATTTCATATTGAATCTAAAGGGTAAGCATTTCATATTGAATCTGAAGGGTAAGCATGTTGAATATAAAGGGTAAGCATTTCATATTGAATCTAAAGGGTAAGCATTTCATATTGAATCTAAAGGGTAAGCATTTCATATTGAATCTGAAGGGTAAGCATTTCATATTGAACCTAAAGGGTAAGCATTTCATATTGAATCTAAAGGGTAAGCATTTCATATTGAATCTAAAGGGTAAGTATTTCATATTGAATCTAAAGGGTAAGCATTTCATATTGAACCTAAAGGGTAAGCATTTCATATTGAATCTAAAGGGTAAGCATTTCATATTGAACCTAAAGGGTAAGCATTTCATATTGAATCTAAAGGGTAGCATTTCATATTGAACCTAAAGGGTAAGCATTTCATATTGAATCTAAAGGGTAAGCATTTCATATTGAACCTAAAGGGTAAGCATTTCATATTGAATCTAAAGGGTAAGCATTTCATATTGAACCTAAAGGGTAAGCATTTCATATTGAACCTAAAGGGTAAGCATTTCATATTGAACCTAAAGGGTAAGCATTTCATATTGAATCTAAAGGGTAAGCATTTCATATTGCTTACCCTTTAGGTTCAATATGAAATGCTACCCTTTAGATTCAATATGAAATGCTTACCCTTTAGGTTCAATATGAAATGCTTACCCTTTAGATTCAATATGAAATGCTTACCCTTTAGATTCAATATGAAGCACACCATCCCAATTGAAATACCCCATACTAGTGGAAGCTTTAGTGGTGCCGTACGACTAGAAATGAAGCAGTTATATGGTTAGGAGGTAGCTCCAGTGCCTTTATTAATGTCAGTGTTTGTATTAATTCAGACTGTTACTGAAGATAGCTGTGGCTTTCCCATTACAGAAATGTGGCTTTTTAAAAATCTACCTTTTAGCCGTCATTATTATATTTTCTGGGAGCATGCAACGTGTTTACTACAATTTGTGAGGTTTGTAGGTTGTGCAAACAGTGCATGCAGACATAAATGGCGAATGTGACTTTAGCTAAATCTGTTGACACCGTTTTGTTACAGATGGCTCAGTAAACATCCACAAGTGATTGAGATGCTGCAGACACTGTCCGTACGTGATATTAAACATTTTCGACAACACTTATCTAAAATAACGCCATCCAAATCTATATAACCGTTCTATCCCGTCGTCAGTGTACATCAGTGCATGCACTGCATGAGATAATTTTATACAAGTCAATTAATAATTATCTTCTTTCTTTTAGCAAAGCACCTCACCACAGATATGTGGATATATAATTAGCGTTACACTCCACAGAGATACAAACACAGCATTAAAAAACGCAGTGGTTTTGTTGTTAATTGTAACCGGATGCGTGGCTGAGTGGATGCTCTGTACGAATACTGGTATCATGAAGACGAAGAGCAATACTGGGAAGGCAGATAATGAAAGGAGCTGTTTGAAGGCTTTCCAAAATGGGTCCCCATCGATGCGGATAGGTTCGTATTTCGCACATGATGAGACAGTTTTATCACCATTGCAACCATAATAATAAACATTGCTGGACCGTACCAGAGTGAAAACGTTTCCACGATCGCAACGTTAACGTTGACGTTGACAAAAAAAGTGTGGGTTATCAGAGGTACCGATGCTATCAGTAGGTACTTTACAAGAATGTTTGAAATAGGTTTTTAAGTTACAAAATTAGTATAGCTGGAAAGAGCGTGAGAAATGCAGCATAATGGTATATCATATGTGTAGATATCATTCATATTATGAACAATAATTGATGGTTTGTAGCCAAAAAAAAGAGACGCGGTATAGTCAATAGGAGCGGTAAACATAAACAGCTGATATTTTTTCAATGTACATGTAGCATTGTTTTCCACTGGCTTTGTGATGGTCTGTTCAATATATATTTTATTGAGGTGATTTTGTTTCTATTGAAACTGTGAGGAAGCTCTCATCCCATCTGGGGTTGAATTTATTCTTTCTGAGGTCATCATGAGTCTTGTTCTTCTGTTTGCACACTTGCTACACTCGGAATGCAGTGTTTTTTATATAAGGTATTCTTGAATTGGTTTGCACACTATTATTTGCCACAATGGACACCCTGGATGAATCAAAGATGATGGTATACTGAATTGATGAGAGTCTGGCTAAGGTAAGACACATTACCGACTTATTGGTACAGAACATCAGATTCATGATCTGGCAAAGATCCTACTAGTTTTTCCCAATTCCCAACTGTCAAGTGACATATTTGATCTAGTGGTGCCCTGGAAAGTACACACGTCATTTGCTTATAAATGAATGGTACCATCATTCGTGTCTGTCTTATTTATAACGCTCCATAAATAACCACTGAACGAAGCCCTTGAATGCCTTCAAGGAATGGTAGGTACATGTAAGTCAAAATCTTTCTCTGGAATGGTAAATTATCATTCGGTACTTTGTGTATCTTAGTTCTAAACAATGCTCCAGCAATACATATACGCAGTATCAATCTATGTGAAAAAATGGTGGCTATTAAATAGGTAATTTGGCGCCATCTGGGAAACACCTTGCGCCAACACCAAAACACGTGAAACTCTCGTTATAAACGGTACAGTGTTTAAAGAATGAGTCAAAGTTGATACCAAACATGTCGTGTGACAAATAAGGTGCGTATTCACTCGATGGAATAGGTCAATTTTTGAGCGGTACGTACATTGCCCGGTACACGTTTTCCCCACTTTTATACTGTATCAAAATGTACCCAAAGGTATTAACTTTGACATAATCCACACACACGAGCCTGCTAAAGCATGTTTAGCGTACCAATAGGTTCCTTTGGCAACAATCTCTTCTCAAAATGAAAAACCCGTGCCAAAAATTGCACCGTTACGTGGTCTTCAATTTTTGGGTGCATTTTACGGGGGTACCTACTATCGGCGCCGGGACGAGTAGCGAGGTCACAACGTAGACCACTTCAAATTTCTTCAGGTTCTTGTAGAATACTGCAAAATAGAAGAGATGGGAGGATACCCAGGTAGTGAACTTAAGTGAAGAGAACTTTCACCCATCGCGTGTATATGGTCATCCATCCGACAGCTGCCGGTGTCATGGGAAAATCGGCACCCCCAATAATTGGTACCCCCGTACGACCATAGATTGATGACCTAACGTAACGGGATTGGCAACGCAATACATTGAACTTGACATATGATCGTTTCACCGTATATGACGTCATCATAGACTGACAGAAGTCAGACTTAGCTGTTGTTGTAAATAGGCCACCCTAACGTTCTTCCAGTAGGAGATATCAATTGAGTAGGTCCTGGATTTCTGTTCTCATTCTTTCGCCTCACCGATAAGCGACTTTGCCGATATACATACTGCTTTATACTATGTGATTGACCTCTTTTTTGAAAAATCATATCTTTGTGATCCTTCCATAAAATAGAGTGAAACAAAGTGCATGCAAAGCTTGAACTATTAAACGCGAAAGGAACTATGCTTACTACTTCAGTAGGATCCGACAAAGATAGGTACTTAAATTCACTTGGTTTGACTTTGAAAGTAGCGTAACTTTTTTTAGTAAAGATCTGGCTGTTGTAAAAACAAAACCATGCAAAACTTCGATCTTTATAGTAGTCTTTGCGCTCTATCTCAAGCCTGCACGCTATCCTCTGTGTGTACAAGAGTCAAACAAAACATTGTGCTTCACGCGCGCTAGCGGTTTACAAAGGTTTCGACAAACATAGGCACGAAGCGAAATGAGTAGAAATGAATCCAACTAGTTATAATCAATGGTACAGGCACTGACTACAGTTTAAGACCTTGTAGTAACGTTGAAGTCCCGATTTGTTCTCGATCTCCTTCGATTTGTTCACACATATCCAACAAAAAGGGGCGGACAGTAATTATATTCATGAGAAACTATCATTGTGACAAACATATCAATACTATTGTATAGCGCGTTGCCAATCCCGTTACGTTAGGTCATCAATCTATGGTACGACAATAAACTTCTGTATTTTTTTTCTGTAGTTAACGAAAACGATTTGGAAGATCTCAACGGTGGCAAAGGCCAACGAAGCCAATACCTGATATAGAGTGCCAATCGATAGCCGGACTGCTGATTACTTATGATGGATCACCAACAAAGCTGCCAGCAGGCATACGAGTACAGAAACACTGTTGGTCGCAGTGCCTATTAGCTCTGTGGTAAAAGTAACTCATCTCAAAATGCTATATAGACTTAAGCGTGCATGGTATGTATATACGACGGTCTCCCACTAGCCTCGTCCCAGGCCGTCAATTTAGGAAAAAAGACGGCCTGGTACCTATTGCCACTATGTTAGTGCGCATGCGCTGACCATTACCTGAAAAACACGTAATCGTACATATACTTAGCTTGTATAAACCTTTCCGTAAGCTAACTCATATCCGGTCTGCCTCGTTAAGGAATAAAATTTTTAAAAAAATAGTACACGTGACGAATTCATACACGCTACGCGTATTATACGTGGCTCTTGAAATCAACCCCCATTCCCAGCCTAGTCTCGGCCCCAGACCCAATGGACGCAGCTACGGATGGATTACATCACCGCTACTGACGCGTAGCGGTGATGTAATCCATCCGCAGCTGCGTCCATTGGGTCTGGGGCCGAGACTACCCAGAGCCATGGTCGCAAACACCACTCGAACCACACCATTGCATCAGCTTGGCTAAGGCTGGACATCACTACCCTCTTGTTGTGCTCAGTGGCGGATCCAGGGGGGGGCGGAAGGGGCGTACGCCCCCCCTAACAAGCCAACCCAAAATATGAATTTAATTATTGTTGAACAGATTGCCATGCGCGCATGCGCCACAAAACGCGTATCGTTTAATCGGAGGCCGGTCCACCAATACGTCATCTGCGTCGGCTTATTCCATCCAATATTGAACAGCATCCACCCGGTAATTCTGATTTAGAATACTACGTGGACGATCTACCTTCTCCAAATTCTCTTGTCCAATGAACAGTAGTTATCTCTTTGGACATATATGTGGAGAAGCCAAGCTGATAAGCCCAGTACACTGGCAGAAACCCTCGCAGACAGAAGAGCATGCCCATTGATGCATCCAAACATCACTAAAATAATTCACCTTCTGCTTTTGACGTCATGCAGTATCAGCAGTGGTGTCGAGAGAGCAAACTCCTCATTGAAATTTATCAAAAATGCGTCTCGAAGCACAATGGGATAAGATAGATTTAATGCCCTTATATTGATGTACGAGCACTATATATATTGTACAGAGTACGCGCTTGCGCAGTGAACCCATGGAATCAGGTGACAGACTGCTTGTGCATATATAGTCTATATTTCTTCAGTGTTAGTCAGTTCAATACTTGTAAACTTGCTGCTACTAAGTTGCTGCCACGCTATCTCGTCACACAATGATTTAGAATTGGATATCGAGACTCAGAGTATCATAGACAAGTGCTAAACGACATCCAAGAAAAATGCTATAGTTATACACATTTCCTGATTTTTTCAACGACTTTCTGTTTTTCGTTTATATTTACAAAATAAAAAAGCGCATGCGCAGTTTGCGTCCGCTGTTCATGTTTCGATTTGGTACGGAGGAAAAAGTATGAGAAATTCGTATCCTTCTGAAGCTTAATGATACGAAACTTGAAAAGCTTCTGGGGCTTCGCCCCAGACCCCAATGGGGGAGCTTACAGCGCTCCCCCATACCCCCGAGCTGGAGCGGTAGGGGGCAACGCCCCCTCCCGCACCCACCCCCTTTTGTATCTGCTTAATACGCCCCCCCCTAACTGACAATCCTGGATCCGCCACTGGTGCTCGTCTGTACATGAGTGGAACATCGCAAACAGCCTGTTGTCGCTGACCTGTTCCACACCTGGAGGATAGTAGCTGGCATCTTGGAGATAACGTAGAAAGTGTGCGTAAAGGGATGCACACATATCCAGGGATTGGCAGTAGACCACAACCCTCCGAGCCTTGATGTTGCATTCAGCCAGATCCCTGACGACAGAGCTGAAGTCCTCCTCGATAGTATTCTTCCGAACCGCCTCGTATGTGATGTTCGGTTTTGTCAGGAGACTCGGAAACCAAACAACAGCCATCCATGTCTAGCTGTTTGCGATGTTCCACTCATGTACAGACGAGCACAACAAGAGGGTAGTGATGTCCAGCCTTAGCCAAGCTGATGGTGTGGTTCGAGTGGTGTTTGCGACCATGGCTCTGGGAATGGGGGTGGATATCAAGAGCCACGTATACGCGTAGCGTGTATGAATTCGTCACGTGCGCTATGTTTTTAATTTTATTCCTTAACGAGGCAGACCGGATATGAGTTAGCTTACGGAAAGGTTTACATGTCGATTACGTGTTTTTCAGGTAATGGTCAGCGCATGCGCACTAACATATACCAGGCCGTAAACTTAAATTGACGGCCTGGGGACGAGGCTAGTCTCCCACATGCACATGCCACTGTTAATAATTCCTGCTGTTTACTTTGCCGGTCGGCACTAGCACTACATGGATCATTAATTAACCTGCCTCCCCCCCCCCCCCCCCCCCCCCCGCATGCACGACATGCAAGAGCTATAGTATAATAGTGTTTTAATGTTACATAATGCATGCGCATGAAAGCTTCAATCCAGCTAATGGGTCAGATCATAGATTTATGACCTACGTTAGGTCATCAATCTATGGTCTGATCAAGCAGTCGCTGTAGCTCCAATAAGCGGTTCTGTCTCCTTGCAGGGTTCATTTATTTTTTAAGTTTGTTGTGACAGTTCAGTGGAGTAACTCTCAGCAGACTGAACAGGTCTCCTGCACAGGTTGCACCTTATCCTTCGGTGCGGTAGTAATGACAGCGGGAGGGAGAGCATAAATACCTGAATGGCACACAGCACAACCATATCACTGATGTTCGCATCATCTGGGTCAACTGTTGCAACATCAACTATACCCTTTGTGGCACTAATAAGGTTAGCAATGGAAATGAATGAAGGAAAGATTGTCAGAGGGAGTACTTCCTTCAGAGCTACCCTGTATGTGGTCTGCTCGAGTTCATCTCTAGTGTTGAATAATCCCTTGCAGAATTTGATAACAGCTGTGAATACTAGGATGAGGCTGATCGTATGAAGAAGGCCTATAAGCCCTTTGGATAATCCTAGCTGAAATCCAGCGGTGTAGCGATCGTGATCAGCGGGGGTCCAGCACCATACTCTACCCAGCCCGTACGATCCGTGGATTAGGGGTATCCAAGCTACTAATGTTGGTAACGTGAGCACGATTACCAGACCACTGATCTCATATCTGAGTCTTCGTAATTGCATTCGGCATACAGCTACCGTGAAAACGTAGGCGCATATCCACAACATGCAGAACGTTAAGGAGAAGGCAAAGTACTGAACAATGCAGCCAATAGCGACACAGGCGTCGCCCCAACCTTCTCGCACCGTCACCGTGGCATTGACATCAGTAGACACCGGCAAAGTCTCCAAGCCAACAGCCGCGGCGAAACCGAGGCAGAGTATGGCGAGGTAGAGCTGCAGTCGATGTACGTACTGGTGGTATGCCCTAGTGAGTAATATGAGTAACACAGCGGAAAGGGCAGCCAGACATCCGATGACGGCAAAGGCTGTGTTCAGGTAAATCAGCTGGAGCGTAGTACTTCGGCTGTTTTCCATTTTATACACGCATGCTATGCTATAATAGAAGGCTACTAATATGGGAGGTGATTAGTGCCATAATTACGACCACAAAATCACGTGCAGCGCAGCGCACGGTTGTTACAATACGTACAGAACTGGACAATAGGCCCTCACCGGCACCGTATGAAATAAGTACCTAGCAACGGAACTCTTTACGCCCATAGCAACTAAAACATGTCCACAAAATGGGTCATTTGGAGCAGCTCCTGTAAACGTTGAGCCTCGATTATTTCACCATGACATATAGGAGAAATGGTGGTATCAACGATATAAAGCATGTGTTATGCCGTCGTACAGAACGTTTTATCCAAGCGCGAGTTGTCGGTGCGTGTTTTGTGACTAGGGACGAGAAGTGAGTCAAGTGACCATTTTTTGACGATTCCGCCCTGATAAAGTCACCTGAAATTTGAAACCAACAACTTTTGGAACGTTTCTTTGTTAGTTTAACGGGTGCCATATTTTCTACTTTAAGCATTTGCCTTCTGAATATTCGCTTTATAATGCGTGGTTGACACCTAGTTGGGCGTAGCCCGACCTTCGCGCATTGGCGGAAGGTCGTGTACCGAACCCGCACAGTCCAATCAGAATGCAGGAGCCCAATAAATACATTCTGCGGCAGCTGGTAAGCCAATCTGATTTAGACATCCTTTACACAATTATTCATTGATACCGATTGTATAACACGCCACTATTCATTGAGGTATTGCATAATACGCCTGTACAAAAACTGTGCGGGTTTAGTAACCTTCCGCAATACGAGAAGGTCGGGCTACGCCCAACTAGTTGACGCCATTTTATAGATAAACAATCTATAGGAAATCAAGTGTTTTTTTTCTTCTTTTAATATTCTGCTTAGTTTCTTTACGTTTCTTCTGTGGTGGGGTGGCACAATGGATTTTTGTGTGATACAGAGAGGTAATGTTCCTTTCAACAGAACTGGGTCATGTATACGGATTTAATTTTAGGTTGTTAAACTTGGAGTGAATTGACCCTGTAAAGTGTTCACCCATCAATCCACAACCACATTGTGGTAGTGCATGAATCCAAACAACCATATGGTTGTTGTAGTTTGCTGAACTGACTACACTCATGTGTATCATAGTTACCAGCTCCGATACCTTGCCCACACAATGTACAGCACACCATGACATCCCCAAGAAGCCGGTGCATGTGTTTACCATATCTGTAGGTAGTTTCACTGCACTGTTCTGTAGACAGGCCATGGCCAAGTCATAACAACAGGGGCACTTGGTTATGTGCTGAGATGCACTGGTTACACACACATGTGACATGGCAGCTGGATTGGCTGCTGCAGCACAGCTATACAAATTGGATACATCAGCATGCATGTTCATCACAGATGTCAATATTACTTATACATGTGCCAAGGCTGGGCATGCATGGATGCCTTGCTATACACAACTGGTGGGGGTGCTAGGGCTACAATCAAAGTGATCAGCTAGTGTAGCATTTTGGCTATTCAGGCTTAAAAGTGCCTTGCCATCTAAGTGTACAGAAAGGCTTGAACACCTACTTATTTTGGCACATGTACATATATTGGAGAGTTATAAACATACTTTACACGTATCCAGTATGTGTGTGTGCAGGGTTTGACACCCCTTTGCCCTAACAATGCCTTATTACACAATTAATGCAAAACATCTGGGGGTGGATCTCAACAGCATCACTTGCAACGTCAGTATCGAAGACTGTCATTAAGTCCTTTGAATAGGAGCGGACGAATATTTGTGGCTTTCGTTGCCCTGTTTTGCCCTTAGCTTTAAGAGCTTTTTGTAGCCTGCACCCACATACCTGAATAAAGCGACCATCTTTACACTGTATTATGTAATATGGCATGAATGTGCATTATTCATGACTTGGTGTGGTAGAGCAAAGGGACCGAATGTGAAACGCACCCCTATTAAGGAACACTAAACTCATTAAAAATTTAATCAAAATTATGGGTTTGCAATGAGGATCATACGCAAATCAATGAATCTGATTGACCAACTAGTTGCTGGATAAATATCCTCCACGAGCATTTGGCAAGCTAGGAGTGCAGCATTGTGCTCCTTTGCGACCTCCTGATTTCATTATAGCTTTCATGTGCTCTAATGCAGCGTTTTCTTCTAGAGCTGCTTTTCTTTCTCAGCTATCTATCTCCTCTTCATATCCTCAGTAGCCTTAAATTCATCGATCCATTGTGCTGAAGTCATGCACCAAGCTGAACCTTTCAAATGCTTAAATTGAGTACTTGTAGGAATAGCGTTGTCCTGTGGATCTAAGCTTTCTCCATCTGAATTATCAGTGGTACTTTCTGAACTTTGAGGAGAGGTCCGTTCAGCATGTTGCACCTGCTCAGGATGAGATCAACCCGACTCTTCACCTCTTGTGCCACAACAGCCTCAATAAAGCTTACAATGGTGATTTTATCAGAAAGTGCTGCCTCTGACACACCACATGATGCCATGATTACATCATGGGGTCCAACCGTGTCTTCAGGATCTACCCCACATAGTGGAGAAAGGCCTGTCGTTTATTGGCCATAATTAGGCAACCCCGTTTTATTTTTTAGCAAGTAGCACCCGCCCCCTTCCCCAAACAAACCCCATGCGGTTGAGAGTTTATATAACAACCCTTTGATGTGGTTGTTCCTTATTTGATACATTGAGGTATGTTTGCCGAAAAGTGAGTTTTCGGTACCAGGATTCATAAAGCTTTTCCTATGGTTAGTACAGTTGTAATCTAAGTTAAATTCTCTATCCAACAGTGTTTAAATTATCTCTCTAGCCTGCATAGTTTGTCTGCAGCAGTCAAGGGAAGTTGGTTGTTCCTTAATAGGTTCCTTTGCTCTACGTTGTTCGTGCCATCCTCACATATGGAAAATATGGCACCTAAAGATAAAAGAATATTTCGACTTACCAGTGAATGCTCTCATTCCTATATTATTTCGAAGGGCACTTATAATGGAGGAATCGGAGAACGAAAGCCAGATAACAATACAACCGATCGTGCCCAATAAAAGCGCAGCGCGTAGTGCATCGACGTTGTATAGTAACAGCGTACACATGCGTTTAATATATTGAAGATAGTACATACGTTTACCTAACTACCGATGGCCTGTTTGTCTGCACTGTATGTGCCAGATGTGGAAGGTTTGTGCTTGAAAGTTAATGAGCTCTGAAGCCGCCATTTTGGAGCAAGTACCGCAAATTTTATTGGTTGTTCCAAATATCAAACTATTGCCAGTGCACTTGAAGCGCAGCAATCTCGTCTCCAGATCAGAATAGTGTATTATATTATGTTTATAGTGCTAGGATACGCAACTCTTTTAGAACTTGCGTGTCCACTTTCAGAGCATGTTAAGGTGAGAGATTGTTATAATTATGACCCATAAGTTTCTGCTAGGGCTACTGTCCATTATTGCACTAAAGAATAGAATTCAAGGGCGGACGCAGGGGGGGGGGTCCGGGGGGTCCGGACCCCCCCCCCCCCCCCCCCCCCCCCGAACCTGTATATGAATATAATTAATGTATAATAGCGTACTACACGTGTCAATACACGTAGCGTACATACAATCCCCCTGTATGTACAATCTGTGGAAAAATAGGAATGCACACCACAAAAATTTTCGCGCGCTTCGCGCGCGCCCCTCCCCCTCATCAATTATTCATGTCGGACCCCCCCCTCGCCAAATTCCTGCATCCGCCCCTGGAATTTGTGGTAGGTCTATAAGCGAAGACCACCCCCATTGATTCCAATCCAGCTCTGTGCTGTCATCTCTGTACGCGTATATCTCCTTCTGATCCCGGACTTTATTTTCCGCCGTACCGAAGGTTTTCACCGGGTCGTGGTGATGGGTACGACCGGATTCATTGAATAGGCCTACCACTCGTCCGTCTACTAGTCTCGTTCCCAGACCAATATGACGCAATGTTTATCGCATAATGTGGGTCTGGTATTTCGTATGGGGCGGAAGTGTGCCAAAGCCTGGAATTCGTGCGCAGTTTAATTATGACGTACGTACATAAACATGTACATAAACAAATACGTAATGTACGCAACCATTCGCTCGACCCAGACCCACACTAAGTGTAAAATGGATACGGTCGAACGAGCTGTGAGTTTTGCAATGACAGAGCTGAAAGTGGAGACATTAAAGGACAAGCAGAAGGAGGCCATATGTAGCTTTGTAAATGGCCGTGATTTTTTTGTCATTTTGCCAACAGGATACGGTAAAACTCTATGTTATGTTCTGTTACCGTACGTTTTCGATCACCTTCGTGGAAAGACAAGGTCTTCAATTGTGATTTGCGTTTCGCCTTTAATTTCTTTGATGATGGACCAAGTAAAAAGTATTCACTACTAGGCCTGGCAACACAATTTGTTGGTCAAGCTACCCCAAGCTAAAGAGGAGCCAGGAAGTCATGAGCTTTTTCCTTTGTGATCAAGCATAGGCATTTCCCAGCCAGGCGCCTAATGGCTTCTCCAACAGCAATGGGCCGGATGTCAGGGGGGGGGGGGGGGGGGGGGGGGGGAGTTGGGTTTGTTTTTTTCCAAGGCCACCAGGTTACCCCCTGCGAGGAATCTAGCCACCTGCACAGGAACCTTGCCAGAGATAAGTAAGTTGACTACATCTCTAAGTACTGCATCAATGGGGAACTGAAGGGGAACCTCCGCTGCCTCTATCAGATGCTGTATGCGACGACCAGAGGGGCCACATGCTGTATCCTTCGGGAAAGTGTGCAAAATGGCCATGATGTCAAAGTCCGGTGGGAGGCAAGGAGCAGCCGAGGGAGGTGCTGTGGGAGGAGTTGGGGAGATGCCTTTCGGATGCTTTGAGACCAGGAGATTCCATGTGGTATCATTGTTGGGGGCCAGGCCAGAAGAAGTTAGGACCTGACAGGCCATAGAGAGGAGTCCCTCCCTGGCGAGAGATACTGCAGTCTGGACTGCTGAAGAATTGTGGTTAGGGGTGAGACGGGGACCAGAGGAGTGATGACTGGATGCTCAATTCCATAGAGCACTGAACTCATCTTTGGACCACTGGGCGCATAGATGACTGATAGGTACAGGTTTGTGATGGTGGCCTCCACGCTTTGGGGAAAACAGAAGGCATTTTTAATTGAAAAAAATATTATATCATAATATTATTATTATAAAATACAAATCATGCTATGCAGGTACTAACAGTAACTCCAGGTGATGTGCCACCAGCTTCTTTCAC